>NQII01004511.1:117942-202432 GCA_002778355.1 Clitarchus hookeri
ACAGGAGGTGTAAGGGTATCTACGGAGAAATACCTACATATTATTGCCATGGCCCAGTAAGTGTATTTTTAATTGGTTTCAATTGCAACTTGTTCCATTATAGCAAGATATTTTATTCTTTTCATAAATGTTTGTTATTTTTCTGACGTTTACAGAAAATTTTTACTTAAGATCGCTGTTTTCATTATTTACATGAGCATTATATTGGGGTTCAAATATATATCAATTTACTTATGTGCCAAATTGAGTAGGAATCTGTTAATTGTTTAATGAGATATGACATAAAAACTTGATTTCTTCATGTGCTACTATCTTACAAAATGGAGGACAAAAGTGCCTATGTATTGGCATATATGATGCTTGTAATATAAACTTTCAGTATACACGTTTGGCCAAATGGTTTGATATATATAGCAAACAAACCTAAAATTATTATATGGCCATCATTTTGAAAATAAGTGTTCAGCTTATTTTAATAGCATATGTTTACATGGCCCACTACAGTATTTTTAAGTGCCAAAATTGGTGATCATCAGTTGAGTAACTTTCAAGATATAACATGAAAGGCATATTTGTAATATAGTGCAATCTTTCAAAATGGCAGACTAGTAACAATATCTATTTTTAAAAAAATTCTTACATGATGTACTGTATGCATACAAAATTTGATTGGAATTGGTTAAATGGTTTCAGAGATAAGACCTACATTTCAAAATGGCCACCAATTTTAAATAAATATCTGACATGGTCAAGAACTACAAAGGTTGGATACCCTTACTAAGTTCTGTATGTGTACAACGTTTGGTGAAATTTGGTTTACCTGTTCAGAAGTNCAACGTTTGGTGAAATTTGGTTTACCTGTTCAGAAGTTTATAGGTGAGACATGCGCACACACAAAGAGCCACACACAGAGGAAAGTGATTTCATAAGTGTATCTTTACTTTGGCAAGTAGGCTAAAAAATGATGCTGGTCATCAACAATCATTCACAAAATCAAGTCAAAACCNAGGCTAAAAAATGATGCTGGTCATCAACAATCATTCACAAAATCAAGTCAAAACCATTACCATTTCAAAATAAAAAAAATTGTGTGGGGTTAAGTGGTCAAACAATAATCAAAAGCAAGAGAAATCTAAAAGCTGTGCACAAGTCATAATAAGAAAAGAGAGAAATTAGGTATCCACAAGCAAGCAACATCACAGTAACGAGACAAGTGCATGACGTGCGATAGCTGCGTCGTGCGCAGAAACACTCTTGACGGTTGAGGGAAGGGGGCGGGCAGTCAATGGGTATTGCCAACCTGTGGGGGAGAGAGGCAATGATATTAATTTCTTAGGTACGNGGGAAGGGGGCGGGCAGTCAATGGGTATTGCCAACCTGTGGGGGAGAGAGGCAATGATATTAATTTCTTAGGTACGCCCAGCTTGCAATACAGTACTTGTCAAAAGAAATGGAATGCACAGTGACCACAAAAAGTGCAACAAACTTATTTTCCAACCAATTTCCCTCAAATTTTCAACTTTTTTCACTAAATTTTTTATGTTTCCTCAAAAATGGGTCTTAAAGGATAGAAAATCATAATATGAGGGGTCACACCAGTGCATTTCTACTGTATTTATTACTCAGTAAGTAAAGTGGCAGCAAAACACACGGCACACATTGACGCATTCTGCGTCCCTATATTTTATTCGCTAGAACACACGCTCTGGCGAAGCTCGCAGGTGGACGACCGCAATAAGGATTAAGGGTTTGGCGGACGTGATGGGAGANGGGAAGGGGGCGGGCAGTCAATGGGTATTGCCAACCTGTGGGGGAGAGAGGCAATGATATTAATTTCTTAGGTACACCCAGCTTGCAATACAGTACTTGTCAAAAGAAATGGAATGCACAGTGACCACAAAAAGTGCAACAAACTTATTTTCCAACCAATTTCCCTCAAATTTTCAACTTTTTTCACTAAATTTTTTATGTTTCCTCGAAAATGGGTCTTAAAGGATAGAAAATCATAATATGAGGGGTCACACCAGTGCATTTCTACTGTATTTATTACTCAGTAAGTAAAGTGGCAGCAAAACACACGGCACACATTGACGCATTCTGCGTCCCTATATTTTATTCGTCAGAACACACGCTCTGGCGAAGCTCGCAGGTGGACGACCGCAATAAGGATTAAGGGTTTGGCGGACGTGATGGGAGAATGGCGCCAGGACGGCCCGGGGGAACGACCACGTGCGGAGGAAGGCGGATGCAGCTGCATCTCGCAGCTGCCGGGGATGCGGAGCCCACACCAGCGGCTGCGCCTGTCCCAGGCTAGCTACCGCCATAAACATTGAGAGCTTTTGGCGGGTGTGCTGGGATAATAACGACACGATATCCGGAGGCATAAGAACAACACGTGCGCCGAACCAAAGAGGCCACCCAAGAGTTCCTGCACGTGCAGAACGGAACAATAAACTTCCATACCAGAGTTGAGGGGTGACGCCAGGCCCACGTGCGGAAAGCTAGTGCACCGAACACGTGTTTACGACCAGGGGACCCACCAAGTAGCACGTGCAGGGCGAAGCACTAAAACTTCTAGACCAGAACCGAGGGACAACGCCGGACCCACGCGCGCCGGAATGCCGCCCACGTGTTTTACGACTCAGGGGGACGCGGCGGCCGCCCTGGACACGTGCAGAGACGGTGCAAGTTGAATATGGCGATCGAGCCTACAAAACCACGAGGAGGAGGGAGGAACGGATCTGTCAGTCTAGGATCGAGCAGTCAGGCAGTCAGTCGGAGGACCTGAAGCGAGGCGTCCGGATCGGAGCCGGACGAAACGAGTGCGAGGATCAATCAGTCAGTCAGACGTCGTCGAGCGAGCAGTGCGGAGAGAGCCGGGAGTTCAAGAGGGCGTCGAGACGCCGACGCTGAATGGGAGGAAGTGTCGCAACCTAGACGTTCCAGTCTACCTACCGAGAGACGAAGCAGTCCCGAGATCGCCGGCTGAGAGAAGACCAGCGCCGCAAGTCAGATAAGTAGAGTTCTACACCAAGTGTGAAGAATCTTGCCCCCCCACGACGCAAAATCGTCGCGTCAAGCCATATGTAGCCTACATAGGAAGAGGGGAGGGGAGAGTTGTCTCGTGAGTTCATGTACCAGTTAACCTGTTAAGCAACAATAAAACTCGATTATGTGAACTTCGAAAGGAATGTATTGATTTGGTAAATTAGCACTAGGGACAATAATGTCGACATATTCCTACGCCCTAACACGGAGGGCCAGCATCAATTGCTAGCGCCTTACGCAGAGAGCAGATTCAATACCTACTTATAAACCATATCATAGGGGGGTATCAACATCTCAAAACTTCCCATTTACAAGGTTTCGACTTAAACTCAACTCAACTCAATTCAACTCAACTTCATAAATTGATATTTGCACACCCCTAGTATTAAGAATAAATATGGCAAATATAGCTGTGATGGTTTGTGAACATAGGGCCCAATGTACTGCTTTGTCCTTTGTCCATGAACTAACAATAGTGGTTGGTGTCTGGCAACAGTCGACAGTTAACGTAGCCATACACGTCTTTCTTCACTCCCACACAGTGAGTACTTTTCATAACTGGGCATTTGACTAACTGCAGGTCAAGCCACTGTGGAGATGCAGTAGTAAAATTAGCATCAACAATGTGCAAGGCTGGAGTCATACCAACTGTACTATTTTTTCTAATCATGCCCAACTACCAGAGGAAAATGCTGATCATCATCACTATTAGGCCAAAATAATGTTTTTATGGCACCACATTGCTAAATGCTCTACTCAGTGGCTTATTGAGACAATGCAAGAAGCAAAATGTAAACAGAGTCATCTTAATGGCGAACATGGCAGCTGATATGAGTGAGCAATAAAGACTTCATGCACAAATGAAAAGACATGTATTCCTGTTCTCCTATAATTCATGAGACCTAACCCACCTCAGTACGGTTTTTAAGTTCTTATAATTTACTTTTATGACTGAAGGTTGCAGTCTAGTAATTTTCCAAATATTTATTGGAAAAAAAGTGAACTGCAAAGAGTTTAACTGCGATAATGTCCTATAGTGTAACTCAAATGCTAACTTCATGCTATCAAAAGAAAAATTAAGATCCCAACTTACCAATCCACCCCAGGTCCAGTACGTTGCCAGAGGGTTTGAGCGTGAGAAGTTTGCCTTTGGTATTTCATTCTGTACAATTCGCACTGTTCCACCAGAGAAGTTCAACTTGCACACCTCACAGCTGTGGAGCGTCACCACACACAAACTGTCCCTGTGCACACTGCAAGGGAAAACACAAACAACACTGCTGTTATCTACTTAGTGGCACGACAAGTGATTACTGTGGCCACTCCCATCACAAATGCACCACTTCATCCACAAGGTTTACTACTGTGCGATCACACCTAACTTAGCACTTCGCACAGCCCTGCTCAATTTTCCTTTCTGCCAGCTGTGCGTACTGCATGCCATACATCTGCGAGCCTGCACGACAGTTACTAAAAGACCTACCGTCTGCCGCTAATCTCATGGAAAGGGTATGGAGGACGAGGAATCCTGTGAACACAAATGTGACATTCTTCATACTAACTGATAATACTCACCCCTTTAGTAAATCCAGAGCTGCTAAATGAAATCTATTTTCAATCTTCAATTTATCTGTACGGGCATGTCCACATTCAAGTTACAACTGAACTGTAACAATAGTTTAGAGTTTTATAAAAAAAAGAAGAAAGCTGTTTTTATAAATGTGAAATTATGAACTTATTATACGCAGAGGCTGAACATAAAGAAACCAACCACTTCTCTTAAAAATTTAACTTTTAAAAATTTATTTAATAACATTCAGTTTAAAAGTCAGAAAACTAAATTACAGTTGTCTGCTTTCATTTAAAAACCACACTTTTACCAGAAAATCACTAAATGCATTCAAGCTTTATATTACATATAAAATAAATGATACATACAAAATAATCATGTATATGGCTACAAAATATATTAATCTTCTTGTGTACGAAATAAAATGTAGTATGTTATTTTGTTACATGGTTTGTTTGGCACCTATGTTGAACAGACACGGTTTGGTTGTGGTTTTGTTTATCATGATCTAGCAACACAAAAGTGCCAGCAAATAGACAACAGACAGTTAAAAATGTGTCATCCAGAAGCTAGTTCTAAAATTTTACCTCAGGAAGTGTATTTATAATGGATAATGATACATATCGCAGAATCAAACTGAAGTTTCCAAAACTTATGTAACAGATAAGGAAACTGTCTGAAAGCTAAAGAAGGAGAAGTGGTTTCACAGCTGACACCTCCAGTGTTCAGCAGACAAACACTACGTAAGAATTATCATGCTGCACTGGAAAATACTGTGCAAACATGTGACAAAACTAAAAAAAAATGTATTACGATGTGTATGACTACATTTACTTTAATATGGTCGCAGTCTGCCCTTCACCGGCTGACAAGCAGTGGCGGTCTGTGACCAGAGAAACCGTTTCAAAGGGGGGGAGTAGGTCAGCGATGTGGTGTCCGTCGGCGCCAATCAGTGTTAACCCAGCTGAGAAGGGTGAGACTATGGCGTGTTCAAAATGTTCCGAGACTCAGGTGGTCGAGCACGGCACCTGAGGACCTACTTGCTCTCTCTATGGCCCATTGTTGGCCACGAGGTACGCCAGCTCCCTAGGGCAGAGATACGGCCAGCCTAGCTAAGCAAATAAATAACGGACTAGTTGGTACACACAAACTCATTGTGAAACACTGCTATTTATTACAAGTGCTGTAGAGATACAATGATCTGCATTATTGGGCTCCTGTGCTATGTGCGAAATACACAGCTGCACATAACAACTTATGTACACTCAAACTGCCAATGCTGCATGCTGTTGTAGCGTGAACCGCAAAACAAAGTTGATGGCAGCCGGCTGGTTGCACACCGCACTGTAACACGTTACGGGAGTTGGCTCAGTCCGTAAACATCAAGTGGAAGTTTTTCCACGGCCCGATGGCAACACTGGTTCGGCAATGGTACTCGCGGGGGCGGTGAGACGTTAAAACATTAAAGATTCCACAAAAGAATACAGAACAACAGAATTACCAAAGATAGGTTACCACAACAATTGAAGTCCGCCCACGGGACTCGGCGCGACATCTCCTGCCTCGTCTCGACAAAGACTGCCCAACCAAAATGGCCACTGCGGAGACACCCCTGCTTAGAAAATTATGGGAGCTGCAAATCGCCTCCAAACTCAGATCTTACTGACTAACAGTGCCAGAAATTATTGAACACAAACTTCTATTCCAGAACCAGATATGTTTTACATTCCTACTTCACGATTGAATTGGTGGCAACACCCACAGGAAAGTTGGGTCAAAACAAATTAAAAATCTCCACATTGGCAAAAAAGAAAAGTCAGGTAATAAAAAAATTAAAAACCTCCACAGGAGGCGAAAGGACAGTCACAAAACAAAAGAAACAAAACAGCAACAAATACTCCAAATAAGCAACACAAGAACAAAAAAACTAATCACAACACATTAAAAATACCCGTCACACACAAGAATAGGAATATGCCACTCACAGACATACTCCCATCACACAACATTTGCCACAAGTCATCAGGAACATTAAAAGTACGACGAACCTGATCATACCTGCGACACTACACCAGAATGTGCCGGACAGTCAAGAGAGTGCTCGGCAGCATATTTAGGAGAGGGTTCTCCATGAAGCAGATATTTGTGTGTCAGACAAGTGTGCTCGATGCAAATTTGATAAAGCACAACATCGTCCCTGCAGGTGCATGAAACATCAGGACGAGTACAAACAGGCAAGTCGGAGATGGTCCATAACTTGGACAGTGGGAGAGAAGTCCACTCCTGCTGCCAAGCAAGCCCACGGACTGCATGCAGCACATCGCACACGGGGACACAAGGATCGCAGGCTGGAAGGTTGCATACCTCCTTAGCCGCTATATCCTCTGCTTCATTGCCAGGGATTCCCACATGCCCTGGAACCAACAGGAAGACAAAGTGAACACCAGTCTGCCAGGTCATAAGAAGCAGGTGAGCTGTGGAGCCAGATTGAATGGCTGTCAAGGCACTCATAAAATCTGAGCACACAAGGCATTTACAGTGAAACCCAATACTGATAAAACACAGAGCCCTGAAAATAGCAGAAAGTTTTGCAGTTAAAATACTGCAAAATGGCTGAAGTTCAAAAAATACCAAGAAGCACCAGTGACAAAGAGGTACCCAGTCGAGATATCTGATTAATAACATCCGTGTAAAAGCAACGCACACAGGGATAAGTCATACCACTCCAGGGCATGCGCAAAGCGGAGAGACGCTGGATGAAGAGAGCATGGCCTAGCGGAGTACAACCAGTAATCAGGCGGATGGAAAGTGTTTTGATGAAGATGCGAAGAGTCTGAATGCAACTGCACCCCATGATAAAGTAGCAGATGGTCGTGCCTGTAATGTAGGGGAGGTACGTCAGCCGTGGCAAAAAGACTGACGACCAGGCTCATGTAAACAGCCCCAGTCGCAATTTGAATACCAGCATGGAGAACATTCGTTAATAGTTTTAGCACAGATGGCTTAGCAGAAGAATAAACGACACTGCCATAATCCAGTTTGCTCAGGACCAGAGTATGATACACCTGAAGAAGGGTGACTGTGTCAGCACCCCAGTCACTAAAATATTCAGGACCCTTACACAGTGAACTTCAGGAACTGAAAATAACTCCTCCAAAGAGGACTAGAAATTTGACAGTATTGGAAACTGGCAAAACAGAGCAGTACAAAAGCCCCTCGAGAGAAGGAAAGGTGCCACATTTTCTACAGAAGTTGACCGCCTGTGTCTTGGCGGTGGAAAAGTGGAAACCACAGCTGTCTGCCCAGTCGCCAAGGCGGTGGACGGCAAGCTGGACCTGATGTTCTGCCAAGCACAGAAACACATCACAGCAGAAAATGGTAAAGTCATCCACATACAGCGAACATTCCACAGGTGGTTGAATGACAGACACAATGCCATTAATGGCGATGGCAAACAGAGTGACACTTAAAATGCTTCCCTGTAGCACACCGTTCTCCTGACAGGTAGCACCATTGCGAACTCTGAGGATGCGGAAGGACATAAATTTCTGAAGATGTCCACGAAATCCCTAAGCGGTCAGCTGCCGCCATGTTGTGTCGTACGCCTTCTCCAGGTCAAAGAAGACAACCAAGAGGTGTTGCCCTCGCAAAAAGGCCATCTGTATGGCAGCCTCCAAGCTGATCAAATAATCTACTGTAGAACGATTTTGGCGAAACCCACATTGAAGAGGCGATAAAAGCTGACATGTCTAAAGGCAGTACCTCAGACTTGCATTAACCATATGCTCCATGGTCTTGCAGATGGCGAGGGAAAGAGGGCAATAGCTGGCAACATCCTCTTTGACTTACCCTGGTTTCAAAATTGGTGGAAGGGTTGACTCGCACCACTTCAAGAGGAAAACACCAGAGGACCAAATGTTATTGAAGATCCCAGCAAAAAGTTTGCCGTCGAGTGGGAAGGTGTTGCAACATAGCATAATGGATATTGTCGGGGCCCACAGATGTATGATTTGAGTGCGATAAAGACTGCCATAACTAAAGAAGGGTGAAAGGTTGGTTGTAGTCCTACTCACCTGAGCCACCAAAGTGGACACCCACCGTCTCACAAGTCTCTTTGATGGCTCAAAACGAGGGATTATAACGTTCACTACTCAACATCCACAAAATACTGACCAAACAAATTCCTACGTTTGTCCCCTGAGTAACAATGTTATTCACCCAAAGGAAGGGAACCTGTTTGTTGAGAGATTGTCCGCACAGCTTTCCAACACTGTCCCAGGTAAACTTACAGGTAGCATGTACCATCAGCGACGAAATGAAGTCTCTTCAGGATTTACACCGGCTGTCCTTGATGACACGTTGCGCTCAAGCCCGACAGATGCAAAAGAGCTCTAGGCTAACTTGAGTGGGGTGAGCACTAAAATGTCTGAATGCACGTTGTCGGGCACGGACAGCATCCCTGCATTCGTTGCTCCACCAAGGAATACGCCTACGACCACGAGGTGAAGATTGAGAGATGGCATCCTCCCCAGCTGACAAGACAATAGAGTTAAAAAGTGCCACTGCCACGTTCACATCAAAGGGAACCTCAGCAGTGAAGTGGAAGGAACACTGGAAATGAACCCTGTCAGTTTTCTTAAGTATCCATCAAGGTAGTATGGGCAGGGCAGCAAATGACACATGTTCCAATATGATTAGGTAATGGTCACTTCCACAGAGATTGAGGTAAACAGACCAATCAAAATGGGTGACCAAAGCTGGGCTACAGAAAGAGAGATCAATATAGGACGAAGTGCCAGCGTGGGTGGTGAAGTGTTTAGGAGCACCAGTGTTCAACAGGGTAATATTATAACTGATGAGCCACGACTCAACTGCACGACTCCGGCCATCGGCCATACCTGTGGTCAGAATTCCATACCTGATTGTGAGCATTGAAGTAGCCAACAACCAGAAATAGAGGTGGGAGATGAGTTGAAAGCTCCTCAAAGTCAACTAACCTGAAACGTTAGTGAAGAGGTACATAGATGCTACAAATAGTGACAAACACACCGACGAACATCCTGACCACCACTGCCTGCAGAGCAGTGAGAAGGACAACAGCATCGTGATAAACAGAATCCTTCACCACAAGACAGACACCGCCACAGACACAGTCCATCAACACGTTAATCCGGCTGCAAAATGTGTGACCTTGAAGGGAGGCTGTATCAGTGGGACGAAAGTACATTTCCTGAAGACAAATAACTATAGAGTGAGAGACACTAGGAGCCATTTCAGAGCATTCACTAGTGTTTTGCGAAACGCAATCAACCGTCATCTTGGATACTGGCTCTGGAGAGTCCGGCTGACAAGTTGACGAGTTGATGACATGATCCTGAAAATTAGGTTCACTTGCAGGAAGAGATATAAGGGTAGGAGTCTTTGGATTGTAAACTTTTTCGCAGCAGCTTGCTGATGAGATTTGCTAACAACAAAAGGTTTTCAAAGTTTTTTCTCAGCTGGCCCACACTGCATACCGACTGGTTTGAGCCCTCAGAACTGGCTGTGGCTTCGGTGCACTCACACACACTTCTGTCTGGATAGCCACATCGACTGTCTGAGTACATGCATCCTTTACAGCTGGTCGAGCATTGGCAACAACACTGTAGAGAACAGCAGACTATGTGCCCTAGAGAGCAAAGAATCGTATCTGTGCCTCGACAAAGGGAACTTTGTCGGTGGCCCAGATTCGCTGAACAGCCTACTCCTCCTGGTAGACAGGGCACTCCTTTGACCAGATAGGGTGTCCTTTGCTGCAGTTCACATAACTCAAAGGTTTGCTGCACTGAGGAATATCTGGATGCGGTGGATAAGCCCACTTCGGACAAGCTGGTGCATTCCTACCTTTTACAGATGAATGGCCAAACTTTTGACAGTTGTAGCTACGTAGAGGAGCAGGAATAAACTGCTTAACATGTAAATTCAAGTACATGACTTTGATAACTGATGGAAGGTCATGAACACCAGAAGTCAAGATGAGAGTAGCTGTAGGTGACTTAACATCATTAGATGTCTTCAGCACATGACGAACATCAATGACATACTGGTTTTGCAGCGCACGTAAGACCTTGCTTTCCGGAATTTCAATCAGGTCAGGACACAAGATGACGCCCTTGCTAGAGTTGAGAGACGCGTGAGACTAGACCTCCACAGGGAACTTTCCGGTTGCTCTACTGAGAGTCTTCGTCGCCAAGAGCCCCCGTGACTGGGCAGTTTTCGATGTCTCTACAAGAAACTCGTGCCTTTCATGGATCTTCTTACAGTCAGCAACAGGACCACCAGCTGTTTCATCAATGACTTTTGAAAGTGTGCCCTTCTAAATATTGGAAAACCAAAAAATGTGGCATAGGTAATTTAATAGTGCTAGAGTGATGCACAACAGAATCACAATCCGAATCACTACCAGTATCGTCACGGTGCTGTTTTAAGTGGCTATTGAGGGTGCCACCCTTTTTTGGAGTACTTTTACTTTTAGAAGCCATAGTGTAAGTCCTCATACTAGGACTCGTCGGCCTCAGCCTGCCGCGTTCGGGGGAAGGGGGGGGGAAGGAAAGAAGCCAGCAGTTAAAACACCTTATGGGAGCTCTGCCATTATGAGGGATGCCAACCTCCCACAAACCTAAGCAGTACGTAGGAACAGCTATCCTTCACCACTATTCACTGCAAATTACTGCCGCAGTAGCATACCAAAATGTACACCAGGGCAAACCAGGGGCAAAATCATACATCCTGAGCGAGGCCAGTTTAATTCACCTACTGGGGAAAACATCCCAGGCTCCCCACTATAGAGGACACCCTTTGGTGCCATTTCAGGGGACTTGTAGTTGATTATACCAGCTTCCTCCATACAGCGGTAATATATCTTCCTGGCAGATTTAGGCGCATGGGCTAACCCCTCCTGCCAAGAAGGTATTAATTGGTGCTACTTGGGTGTACAGGTAAGTAGATATGGGTTTCTCACCTAGATTTGCCTGCTGGGCCAGTGAGAAGAGTTCACTAGTCCGTCACCAACAAAGGCACTAAGTATGGTCACACAATTTGGAGGCAGCACTCATTTGTGAGCACAGACCCTCATTAGTAAGAAGGACATCACCCTGGCCTGAGACGATGCTGTAGAAAGAGAATATGTGATGGGACCTGGTGAGTTGGATAGAGAAAGATGATAAAACAGACAAAGATGAAGAAAGAAGCAAGAGATGATGATCCGAACAAATTTCAGAACCCGACTGTATCTCAATAAGTCGCCTCTTATGATAAGCAATGTAGCTGTGGTAGTATTCTAAAACCCTACCACCACACAGGGGACCACTGAAGTGGAAGTTGGAGCGAGTGACCCAAAAAAACCCAAGACCAGATGGAGTTGTCAGCATTACCTCAGTCAAGACAGGACAAAGCATTATGCAGCACCTCTTCCCTCCCAATAGGGAAAACTTTTAATTTTGTGGGGGAGGACGTTGGTGTGTATATGAATAAATAGTGCTTTATTGCAAACTTCCAACAAACTTGTACATAAACATAGTTCTTTTGAATGAACTGAGTTCCCTCCTCAGTGTTTGGTGTTGCCACCATTGGCAATACTCAATTGTTTCCAAGATGGCGGTCGGGAAGTATCTTGGCAATGAACTTTGCGAAAAATATCTCGCATTCTTGGGTCCTCCGGAACTCTTGTTTTCGTTTGAGTAAATAAACAGTCAGTATGTTTACAAATTTTAGGGGCTCCGAACATCAACTTTCCCTAATTCAACTTTTTATCCCATGACACTATTATAAAATTTTGTAGTTCTCGAACCCACTCTTTAGGCTGATGTGTTTGTAATTCAATAGCATATAAAGTTTGTATCTCAAAATAAATTTCATAATTGCTATTTTATTGTTATTTGCTTGTGGTTGGGCATCATGAGGAGTTTGTAGATGGTAGTACATGAATAGGCACCACCAAAGGAATTGGTGGCTGTGGTAAGTTCCATTCAAGTAACTCCTTTGCATTTCATGTGATTGTGGGCACATATTCCCATTTTGCACTGACACTGTGTGTTTATTGCGGCGTGATCTGATGACTGGGTCGACTTCACTTGTGGCTTGCTTCTTCCGTTGCCACCGTTCTGCTTGTCATTGGGTTTTGCTAGTTTTCTGTTATTGCTGTTACCGTTCTTAATCGTAGTCCTTTTCTCATTAGGGTATAAGTTTCCGCAACTTTGTACCAGGTGATCTCTGAAGTCACCTTTGCCTAGTAAACTGCAGTACATTAACTCTCGCCTGATAGTGGTGGTTGTCTTTCTCCAGTTTGTGGCTCTTGGTAGAATGGCAACTGTCTCTGTATTGGCACTCTATAATTTGTGTGGTCAGTGTTGTTTCTTAAAAGATGCTCAGACCTATCAAAAAATAAAGAATTTGCTCATGAAATTCAATCAAACTTTAATGTTAAAAACTTTAAATTTACACCTATACGGTAGTAGCAGCTTTATATAGCAAAATATGAAATGTTCGAGAGTTGACTCAGCTATAAACACACATGCAATTTGCAAACGACTCACCAACATCCCATTAATAAAATTTACAAGACAACACTTCACCTAGAAAATGAATGCAAGCAAAACACCAACAGAAGAATGTTATTTTTTAAATATATTGCTTTTTGTTGATAGTTTGAAAAGAAAGAAGTACTGCCCTTATACGTAATTTAAGTTATCATAAGACAAAACATAATAAGTATATACACACTGTACAATATGTATTTAAGGTAGAGGGGGGAAAATGAAAATTACATTGCCTTGTTTAATTATATAAATAAGCTTCAGCATACTCATTAATGTAATTCAAGTCTCTGCTAAAGAAAATTGATTACACCTTCGTTTCTTCCAAAATCAGTAATGATGTGATAATTAGTGCCCCATTTGTAATATTACTTGATTTATAAGCAATTTGGTGATACAAATCTATTAGGTTCATTTTAGATACTCCGGCTTCATGGACATGAGTTTTCTCTGACCAATGGGATGAATTGTTAAAACTTTCACATTATTTCCCAAGTTCTACAAATGTAGCAAACAACTTCTCAGAATTTGAAGGTAATTAAATTTTTAATTTACTGTGGCATTACACTATCATCAAGTGTGCATGGCGAGTTAATTACAGCCGCATCAGCTGATGGTGTCACACTGGAAATGTTACTGAAAATTCAAAGAAAAAAATATATTCATCAAAACATTTTATAAATGTCATGGGATTTTCAGTACTCTTCCCTGCAAATGAAGGCATTTCTTGTGCCGAGTGACTTGGATGGTGGAACATTGCAGCAGTAGAATTTAATAATATAATTGCTTGCTGCTGTGAAGATTGTGTTTGTTATAACCTGGTGAGTTTTTGGGTGAGTCGGCAGAACCAGTGAGCTGCTTGGCAGTGACAGTAATATACTGGGTACCATAGCAAAGTATTGCTTACTATTCTTGTGACCTTACTGTTAAATGTGTGTAGTACTGTTTCAAGGCCAAATGATGTGCAATTCCAAATTCTCACTGGTGACTTTTTCATTATTCCCTAGTGTTTCCCTTTACTTTTAATATCACAATCTCGTTGAACTTGCAACAAGACTTTTTTTTATGTGATATTACTTTAAACTCTGTGTTAATGTTTATTTCCTGGAACAGGTTTTTTAACCTTGTTTCATACATTTCAGTTTGTCCCTTTACAGTTTCGATTTGTGTGTGTTACTAGGGTTTTGAAACGTTTCCAACTCTTCACGTACTTGCGAAATTACACTAGTGGTTACATCAATGTTATAATGTTTCAATTACTCTTCCACTTCAGCCTGGTGTTTTAGAAATATAGCATTCATTAGCTCAATCTTATGTTCTTAGCTTATGTAAAATGTTTCTATCCACATTTTTCAATTGCTCACTCTGTTGCGTAACTTCCATTTTCAGCTGTTGATTCTGTTGTGAAATCTGAATATTCATACTATCAATCATGTTCATTTTTAGCTGTTGAATCTGTAGTGTAATCTGAATTTCATATTAATGATGTTAATGATTTGTTCTAAGTGACAATTAGTGACAATGTTTTCATTTAGTGTTTCACACTTTCAACATCTCTACCTTTTATTACCGTGTTCATCTTAACTAACTAGGTTTTTGCACTGCGCTGAAAGTATGGCTTTCTTCAGGGTGTCCACTGAAATTCCATTTTGAAATTTCCTAACTTTTCCCTGTTTTTCAGGCAGAATCTTACCATTTTCCCTGACCTACTTTCAGGGCCAAAATACTTCCAATAGCATACTTTTCCACTGCTGACAGAAAAAATATGCTATCAGTGAAGCAGAATTAAATTACACTGCAACAGACCAAGCAAGCAGGGTCAACATTTTATTCAGCTCATCAATATTTCTCGCAATATATACTATTGACTTCACACAAGTGCCCATTACAAACACAAAAAATTAAAATTATGAAATGCACTGTATTTACACAACTAACAACTTTTGCAAAATAGCAAATTATTTACATTTTCCCTGACCCAGGTGAAAATTCCCTAACATTTCCCTGACTGTTCCCTGTTTTCCCTGTGAGTGGACACCCTGTAAGTTTTTTTTGTTTGGACATATGCTACATATTTTATGATTGGCGTTATTGCTTTTAATATTTCCTTTTCAGTTTGTCATGCCATCCACGTTGGGCTAACACATTGTTATAATATTTGTAATTGTTGGCCATCTAGTTTGTTCTGCAGCTGCATGCCATTTAAAAAGGACAGCACCAGGAACAGATGTGACCCTATTTCAACCACTAGCTCTATACCACCACAGGTCATCCATAATTCTGTGGTCACTTCACACAAGAAGTTGGCTTGTTACAAAACTGGCTGTGTGAGTGTGCTACCTGGTGCACTCTTACATATTTCTTTCATTTATGGTTATTTTTCATATAATTTATGTGTCTCATTTACAAGTTGCTTGTACACACACCACATCAGTGTTTCTCAAACTAGGGGGTGCGACTCTCAAGGGGGGTGGGGTGAAGACTACTTGGAAAGGGGGCAAGGACGGCTTGAAATATTGCCCTGAAAAAAAATATTTAAAAAATTAAAACTTATATAGAAAACTTTTGACAAGTTCATGGTTGAACTGATATTCAGTTTTGCATAGCAGTACAGTTTTATATGATTTTATATACGATAACTGTATCACTAATCACACCTGATAGTCCCAGTACACTTGGATCTCGACAGACCACAGGTTAGTTCAGTGGTATGTAGTTGACTCAGTACAGAGTGGTGTGTGTGCGCATCAACTTATGACATCTACTTGGCGCTAGTTGAACAGGAAGGAGGCAGTTACCAGACTAACACAGTTAACCAGTGTGCATGTTTAATGTTGCATTCAATGTTTCAGTGTAGACATAATGGGTTTGTTGACTGGAACTTGTGCAACTCAACATGAAGCATTTCCTGAATAGTGATCCAAATAAAGACATCAGTTCTCCAACTAGTGGTTGTAAAGTAGAAGCTACTTAGAGTGTGAAAAAGAGAAGATATGAGAACTATCTCGTGGCTTTTCAAAAACTGTGGTTAATGATGAAGAACGTCCGTAAAGTGTAATCTGTCCGAGTACACTGCCAGACAATGAAAATAGCGCACCACGAAGAAATTATGTGACAATCATGAAATGATGTAAATTACAGGAGTACGGACTGATTTGCACATCATTCCATATTGGTGCGTTTTCACTTGACTGCAAACCCAGCAGTGGCACTGAAAGCACGGCCAGTGGTCATGGACACTGGCGTGTAGTCGAAGCTGCACTAATGCGAGAAATATCAAACGATACCAAGCAAGCATACAGTACAGAGTAAAGAAAAATTTCAGGAAGATACCAAAGACGTTGCTTTATGCAACTGACAGACTTCGAGAGAGGACTCATAATCAGGCTGAAAACAACAGGGTGATCTCAGTATAGCCCACACATTGTGGATAATTTGGACCAAACTGCCTGATGCTGTTGAGGGCAGTGGGTACGTGGAGGCACCCACACACGAAGGACTGGCTCAGGATGGACGAGACAATGAAGAGGATCGATGGATTGTGCACCAGGCACAAAGAGATCCAATGGTGAACCAGTCCACGATACTGGCCAGTGTTGGGACTCCTGTGTAACCACGAACCCTTTCCTGATGCCTGCAAAGGCGAATCTGCAATTCCAGTGCCAATTACGTGTGCTACCATCAACTCTGCAATAGAGGCAGCTCAGTTTGCATTGATGCCAGGCGAGAGCAACGTGGAATTTCACAAACTGGCAATGTGTGGTGTTTAGTGATGAAAGTTCGTTATGGGGACTGATGATCATCATGCCTGGGTGTGGAGGGCTTCTGGTGAATGCCACAATCCCAGCTACAGTGGAACCTCTATGTATTGAAATCCCGCATCTATGGAACATATTCTGCGGTCCCATTCTTGATTTATCTGAATTTCAAGACCACATTCATTGACAGTCCACATGTAATGAAATTTTTTGTCAGTCCCCTGAGAAACGATGGATAGAGAATCCACTGTACACAAAAATCAGGTGGCACACTTCCCTCACTGCAGACATTATGGCCTGGGGAGCTACAGCATAAAATAGCCTATCTGCTCTCATCACGTTATCTGTAACATTGACGGGCCAGTGGTACGTGGATGAGATCCTATGCTCCCATTTCTGACCAGGATTCCAGGTGCGATAGTCAAGCAGAGATAACACTTGACAGCACATGGCACGGGTCACCCAGGACTGCCTCCATCACATCCAAACACTACCATAGCCTGCCCGCTCCCCTGGCATGTCCCCAATCGAGCATGTGTGGGACCAGTTGAAACGCCACTTGCAGCTGTATCACAGTACTTGGGATTTGGAACACACCGTCCAACAACTGTGGTCCTGTCTGCTTCAAGACAACATTCAACGCTTGCTGGACTCCATACCAGTCCGTGTTGCAGCATCTATCACAGTGTGAGGGGGTGCAATGCACTATTGAAGATGACCAGATGGCATACCCCAAGTCCACATGTAATTGTCCTGCTGCTCTGTTATTATGATTATGTGTATTACCCATCTGTATCACTACCTCTACAAGGTTTCAGTACCATCCAATGCAACCTTCTGTGTGTGCTATTTTTATTGTCTGGCATATTTATCTGCTGAGAGTTTATAAATTAAAAAAACATCTTGAAATCAAACATCCTAAATTTACAAATAAACCAAAATACTTTTTTGTTGGAGAGTTTAGTATTTTTAATTTCTCCCAACAGAAATTTGCAGAAACAACAAATGTGACTTCTAAGGTCTTTTTAACTTATTACCAAGTTTCCCATAAAATAGTTAAAAGCAAGAAACCCTGATTTTGCAAGCAGCATTTGACATGGTATCAACAATGTTAGGTGAATCTTTTGCTCTACAACCGAATAATATGCATGTCTTTAACAACAAAGTAAGTAGAAGAATTCTAAATATTTCTGAGAATTTACATAAACATTTAATTGAGTATTTGCATAACAAATGTGTTGCCTTGCAAGTAAATGAATTGGCAGATATTCATAGATGCTCATTTCATTATGTGCGTTAATTTTGTCGATGAATGTATAATCCGAGAGGAAGTGTTGTTCTGTGAGCGTATATTGTAACTTCAATAGCTGAAAGACTTTTATACACTACGAAAGCTTTATTTAATGAAAATGAGATATAGTGGGATAAGTGCACAGGCATATGCACAGATGTAGCTCTGGCAGTTAAAGAACTCAGTCCACCCCTTCATGAAGTGCTTCATCAAGACAAATCATTTGAAATAAAGATTTTTCAAAATGTTTGCATGGAAATGGGATAGGTGCTGCAATTTCTGCTCTATTGTTTATTAGTGATGCTACATGGCTTTCAAGAAGCAAGTTATTAAAGAGAATGTCTGAAATGAGACATGAGGTGCTCAGTTTCATTTATGCCTGGTTGCGCCATTATGACCTCTGATCTGGGATCAGCCGATCCTAGTTCAAAAATGATCCAAGGATCACAGCTGTAAACATTGAGCTACCAAGATCTCGGATCACGTGATCTCTGGTTCATGGGTTTGCACAAAGTGGCAACAGTGGTGAGAAAATTGCTCATAACTTTTTATCACCTAGAAATGTGTGATGTCATAGTCCTGAAGAGGATTATGTTATTTTAGGTGGTTATTTTGGATAAGAGAATTGGTTGCATTATATAATCGTGTTTAATTTATTTACATTTAAAGCCATGGAACAGAGACGAATTAACTTTTCTGAGAAGGAAAAAAATTTACTTAATGATCTCGTTAAAAGAAAAATTTCTGTTATAAAAAATAAATACCTGGACACAGTCTTTTTTAAAAGATAAAGAAAACGCAAAAGTCTTGCCTACCAGTTCAATGCATTATCTTCATTATCGGACTCCGATTCAGGAAAATGCACATTGCGATAATATGACACAAGTCTATGGAATAAGTACAAAGCAAAGGTAGTGTTTATTAACCTAAATTTAGTTCAGCATGTAAAACTTCTCTGTTCACTTCATAAACCTGTCAAAAGATTTCATTTATATACGTGAACATTTTATGCCATTTTCAAATAAAAACAAAGAATTGGTAATGTTTATTTCATCTTCATATAACCTATATTCAGCACATAATTTTATTCTTCTCTGTTCACTTTATAAACAATTAAAATAAATTCTATATGCCAAACAGAGTTTAAATACCGCATATTTGAATGTTTATGCCATTTTTTAAGACAAATTTGCTTTTCAATATAACTTCCACATTTTTAAATAAAGCACTCTCATTATCCTGAACCGAGTTCGAGGCGAGGTTCAGGTTGATTGGCGTAACAGCAACATGTGCTGAACCAGGATCAAGCCTAGATCACTGCTGAACCTCAATGGTGCAAACAGGCGTTAGTGATAGACAGCTTTGGCGACAAGGAGTGGAAAGATTTGGGGGGCTCTTAACAACGAGGTCTTGTGAGCAGACGAGGGTGAAGCAAGGTGGAAATGGAGCAGCACTGGAATGCAAGGGTGAGAGAAATGGGAGATCCCCAATAAAATCCACTGACCAGCAGCATCGTCTGACACAATTCCCTAAGTGTGGAAATCCGGGAGCAACCCCACCGAGAATTGAGCTCAGTTCGCCTTGGTCGGAGACGAGCACTCTAGCCATTACACCACCATGGCCCCCTTTCAGTGACAAGGATTTATTCACTGAAAATGGGTTACCTCACAGGTATATTTGAGAAACTAAAAAGCATCCATACTTCACTTCAAAGGCTTCCATGTACTTCCATGGAATAACAAAGTGAAGGCATTCATGGGAAATTAGAGCTATGGAGAAGCATTATGGAAAGTGACTTGCTAGACATGTCACTTTCCATAAGATGCTGAGGTACAAGATGGTACAAGATGCTGAGGACACAATTATTTTCTTCCAATAAAGATAAAAATTTGCCTACATGACCAGCTCATCATGTTGAAAGTTCATTTCATAAATACGTTTGCAATAATTTTGATGAATTGGATTAAAACCCTATTTGAAAATGCTGAAGCACCATCGTTTCTGAATATACATGAAAAAGGACAACTCATCAACCTCATTAGTTCATTAAAAAGTAAGTCTGAATTCTGGATACATGTTAACAAGGAATTGCTAACTTTGAGTCACAAAGCAATGACTAACTTATGAAAGATAAGATTTCCTACATTGACAGCTATGAAGTCAAATATCGTTCAATGTTGCATGTTGCTAAAGAAATTAAAGAAGCCATTTCTGATACTGCACCATAATTTGATAAACTTTGTTATCAAAAGCAGGGCCTACACATCACACTAAATTTGTCTCATTTTCTTTTCAAAAAATTTTATTTTACTTGTTTCTTAATATTTTTTTATTTTAATATATGTAGTATATCTATTGTATAGTCATTTGTAATATTTAAATGTCTCATTTTTACCTAATTGTTGTGTGTTACATAAATATTGTTTCATTCTAATACATGTTTATACCCAATGTGTGGTTAAAAGTGTTTAAAGTCATTTTTAGCCAAAATTGCTTAATTGTGTCTAATCTAGATAAAAATGAAATGTTTAAATGTCATATTTATCATGATTTCTGTTTTATTAGAATTCGGGTTGGTGGGGGAGGGGTGCCAGGGAGGCAGTATTGACTTGTATACTACTAAGAACCAATTAGAAGCTCAAACCTAGTAACAGGTCACGTTCACCAAACAAAACACTTTTCTATTTTGATTGTGATGGGGCACTGAAGAACTGTAATGTTTTGCTTTGAAACTATCAGCTTCACAAATTTATACTTAAATTTTTTCTTTTACAAAATTCTTTGCTTACAAATGCACAAACCTACTTTACAATTTTGTTTGGAAGTCAATAAAATATTAATCAAATTAAACAAGTATGAGTGCACAGCACATTCAATGTGCTGGCTTACAATTATGTAGACACATACCAGTACAGCAAGTGAATCTATTATGAAAATTGCCACATAGGTAAAAAAAAGGTGATAACAAAAGATTAACTTATGAAATGCAGCAGAAAAATCCAATTATAACTGGCATCAAATATTAAAGAAATCAAATAAATATAAAAAAACAAAACAATCAAATCTAAAAAAAATGCAGTTCATTGGCTGCATTTTATTTGTGCTGACAGTTAGAATGTTCAAATTGTTGCAGACTTGTACACAAATTTAAAAACAATTAAACTTCAACATTAATTAGCAAGAAAACTGTATTAAAAACTACTACCCATGACCTAAAAAAAACCTTTAATTAGTTCAAATGTGCTGAACACATAATACATATACAATATTATTAAAATAAATAACATACATAATATTTTACAACCCACAAACACAGCAAAATTTGGTTGAATAAATGAGAATACCATACCATAGTTTTCTAAAAATATCAAATCAAAATCACATAAAATACAACTGTCCTAGTAGTACATATCTTAGACAAAATACAAAGCTGCGTACCATATGTCAATAGGCGATTCAATCCAACGAACTTTGTCAACTTCTACTAGTGTTCCACGTCCATCAAACTTGAACAGAACAATGTATCTGCTGGAATACATAGAAACAAGGTACTCCTGCCTCGCTGATGTGAACTCGGAGGAAACTAAAACATAAAATTCTAGTTAACTGCAGTACTGATATGTGTTGCGAGTTCCAACAGTTTTTCACACACTTGTTTCCAGCGCACAAACACCTACAGTACTGCAAATGTTATTTGAATCAGACACACAAGGCTCAAACTACGTAGTTAAAGGAACAGCTCCCTAATAGTTTTGAACAGCTATCAGTGCATATTTTTGGTGTGGGAAATTAGAAATCTAACAGTCTGCACTAAATTTATTGATAATCTTAATTATATGATGCATATTGATATGTTGATAAATGTATCAAACAATTAAAGTAAATAAACTTACAAGGCATGGTTTACAAATTTTATCATTACTATATCATAGAACGGCTGGTTGCAGTCTATGTTAAGGCACGGATGTATAAGTCTTCAGCATTAAGTTAAAACTGGAAATAGGCTTGCTGATGACAATAATTTCAGTTTTTGTATTTTTATAAAGTCTGGGATAGCTTGTTCACCATTTGAAACAGTACTTCTCTAAAGTAGTTAAAAATGCAACACAACAATTAGTACAAAAGATAAAGTATTACTGGCCACTGAGGTGACTTTCAGTTTCAAAATTGCAGGGGTGTTAAGGCTGGGGACAGATGGGCATTGCTGTTGCATTGAAGGTACACGTAGCACGCATTGGTACAAGTGTGCATCAAATACAATTTAGTTAGTGTGAGGACACGTGGGAGTACAGTTGTGAAGGTTAGGGTCGCTGCATGTGACATTTTATCCTCAGTCCAAAACAGTTATCATTTTGTTAATTAATAAATATGCTACGTGTAAATTACTAGTTAAGTGTGTGATGGTTGTCACATCAGTGTGATTTCCTACAGGTTACTAACATTACTAAATGTTATGAGGCATACAAGACCCGGAGACATGATACATGTACCTGGCTGTTGCGTGGCCCAGTGCTGGGATGTCTGCGTGGGCACCTCACCAATCATACTATGTGGCACAGGTAGAGGTGCCCTATCCTTCAATGCTTTCTCATTTCCCCTCCTTTCTCCTATGCTGGTGTCTGCTACAGCGTCGTATTGGAAGTGACGTTACCAAGAAATCAACACTCAACTGGTACATAAGCTATGAAATTTTTTTCTATGCTTCAAGAGACTCNTGTACCTGGCTGTTGCGTGGCCCAGTGCTGGGATGTCTGCGTGGGCACCTCACCAATCATACTATGTGGCACAGGTGACGTTACCAAGAAATCAACACTCAACTGGTACATAAGCTATGAAATTTTTTTCTATGCTTCAAGAGACTCTGAGGCTAAGACAAAAAACTGGATATATGGGACACTTTGCAGAGTTGAGAAAGAAGGCAGACTACACGGGTGGAACTATTATATTACTGATGGGGGTTACAGATTGCGATTGGATAACACATTGGGATTGTCATAACAGATTGTATTGCAAGTTAAGGAATACCTTAATTTTAATCACTCTCTTTTATCAGCATCAAACAAGGGTTAAAATTTTTACATTTTGTAGTTTTAATTATGTGTATTTCCTGTGATGATTGCGAAAAAGTCCAGTTAATTGTAATTTTTATGATTTTGTTATGTCTGTTTTATTCACTTCAATTGTAACTAATTTTTTTCATATAACAATTTATATGGTAATGCCAAAATTGGTAATGTAATACTGTTTTTGGAGCGAGTAAAATTTTAAAAGGAAAAAAAAGGAAAGCACAAATATATTTTGAAAAGGGAAATGTTTTGGGACATTTTCACAAACTCCACTTTTGTCTACCCGCTGATGTATCTCCTAACTGTTACTTTGTACCTTAGAATTTTTGAAAATGAATTTACATGGAAAAGAAAACACTTATTGAAGGAGAGGCATTTTTCTATACCTCATGTATCCAAGTTTTCTCAATCACATACAGACAGAAAGCTGCGTCATTCTGCTACCGTCAGTGTGGATAGTTAGTTGCGGGTTGAACATTTTTGCATTTAATTTGTTTATCATGACTGTGGTTTGTGAAAGTGTTGCGGGGATGCATTGTTTGGTGCTTACAACTAAAGGATTCACTAAACAAAAATTACTTAAGCAGATGCAGTTTGAACTTCATGGATCCAAATGATGTAGGAGTCTCTGCAAGTGGTCGTTAAAGATGCCGGGGTTTCATTTCAAGTGGAGGACTCAATTTTTTGCGTCAACTCGTGCGGGAGCTGGTGCGGAAAAGAGGTGCTGCTGGAGGGTGAGTCAGTACCTTGTTCATAAAAAAATATCCCCGGTAGCTTTGAAACCTGTACCCTAGTAGTTAAAGTAGTCACTGAAGACCATCCTTATTTTTTAGTTAGTTTTTTGAAGGTGGTGGCTCNACCTGTACCCTAGTAGTTAAAGTAGTCACTGAAGACCATCCTTATTTTTTAGTTAGTTTTTTGAAGGTGGTGGCTTTAAGCAACTGTGAAACATCTGTGATCTATTCTATTGCATTATTAAAAGTTCCTTAGTCACTGTAGGCCAAGCTATAACATAAAAATCTTATCCGTATTTGAGGTTTTGGCGGTGTTAAAATGTTTATCTGTCATGNACCTGTACCCTAGTAGTTAAAGTAGTCACTGAAGACCATCCTTATTTTTTAGTTAGTTTTTTGAAGGTGGTGGCTCTAAGCAACTGTGAAACATCTGTGATCTATTCTATTGCATTATTAAAAGTTCCTTAGTCGCTGTAGGCCAAGCTATAACATAAAAATCTTATCCGTATTTGAGGTTTTGGCGGTGTTAAAATGTTTATCTGTCATGNCTGTAGGCCAAGCTATAACATAAAAATCTTATCCGTATTTGAGGTTTTGGCGGTGTTAAAATGTTTATCTGTCATGCGTTTGCTTTTTCTGAAATCGCAGTTTAGGTTGTGTCAGCATTTGGAGATAAAAGCTTTTACCACTTTCATGGACTTTTTTTCCTTTGAGAAAGTTTTAGAAATTCAATTATTTTACTACAACGCAGTTCGGCATGACGTGGAGAAGTGGTTGCGACGGGGGTCGCACGGGTTTCCAAAGCGATCCTGTACCACGCCAAGCCGTTATTGCCAAGCCATTATTTGGTCAAGTTTCTGGCACCATGGTGCGAGGAGTGGGAGTAGTGCGCGTGGCGACTTGAGTCCCGAGCGCCCGCTAACAGTACACAACCAGCCCTCAAAGAAGACACAACGAGCGTCGCAAGTTTCGCCCACACCTGCTTGTCTGCCTCGTTAAGTTGACTGTTCGTGACTCTGCATTAATGGAAGGTAGTAAACGTTTTTTTAAACTTTAAATAAAAATACAGAGGAAATAATCAGAGACTTGAATTATTTATTTTATGTAATATGGCGCCTTTATTTTAAGTTTTGTGTCTCTACCGAGTGAGTAAAACCGAGCTGTGATTTCCAGTGGCCAATTCTAACGTCAGCGACATTACAAGGTCTTAATAAAAATAGAAGAAATAAATTTGATTTTTATTATATTAACACAGCTGTTATTTACAACATTAAATTGTTTATTTCCACTTTTACTCTATTTATTTCTCAGTGAACGCAATCTTTTAATGTCTATCTAAACTTTAATTACAGTCCTCAATATCTCTGTTTGGTTATAGTCAATTAACTCACACTCATCATTAACACATGTTCAGTCTGTCCGTTGCCATCATTTGAAATGTCAACACTCACGTATCCAGTTCAATAGTTCCCCCTGCCAGTTACACTCATCACTGCACCGATGCTCACAGTTGCAGATTTTACTCCCGCAAGTCACTTCCATCGCCACTAAATGCTCTTATGGCTCATCATNCACCGATGCTCACAGTTGCAGATTTTACTCCCGCAAGTCACTTCCATCGCCACTAAATGCTCTTATGGCTCATCATTTATCACTTAAGGTCATACAATCGCCCAGACACTTATCAGCAGCCAAGATCTGGATTCCCCGCACCCCGTGTCAAGCTGAGAGGCAAGGCTGATCAAAACCACAAAATTCTTTCAGATAAACGCAGGAATACAATATGCTGAAGATCAGGAACGTACGAGCCAAAAAATGCTTATCACAGCAGCACGCTGCAGCTGGCCTTTGTGAAACCAGCTTTCTTAACGGCGCCAGTGTATCACATTATAACTCTCTCCTCCACACACTNCACCGATGCTCACAGTTGCAGATTTTACTCCCGCAAGTCACTTCCATCGCCACTAAATGCTCTTATGGCTCATCACTTAAGGTCATACAATCACCCAGACACTTATCAGCAGCCAAGATCTGGATTCCCCGCACCCCGTGTCAAGCTGAGAGGCAAGGCTGATCAAAACCACAAAATTCTTTCAGATAAACGCAGGAATACAATATGCTGAAGATCAGGAACGTACGAGCCAAAAAATGCTTATCACGGCAGCACACTGCAGCTGGCCTTTGTGAAACCAGCTTTCTTAACGGCGCCAGTGTATCACATTATAACTCTCTCCTCCACACACTNCTGCAGCTGGCCTTTGTGAAACCAGCTTTCTTAACGGCGCCAGTGTATCACATTATAACTCTCTCCTCCACACACTCTTCGCTCGCTTGCTCACGCAATGCAAAGCAGCGACACATAACACTCGCCCCCGCCCAATCAAGTCCGTTCATACCAAACACACTCTGCAACATCCAGAACTACGTAGAGTGCCAGCCAGTCGATGTGGACAACCTTCGACTTCGCCCAAGAACCCTAGCGACAAATTTGAAAGACCAAATCATTGATTTTATTCAGAATCCTGTAGGAACCCTCCCAACATTTCTGTAGTATCGGGTAGTGTGGGCTGTACAGCCACACCAGTTGTCCATCTTGAAATACCTCATCATACCGCGTCTTCATTCTGTCACTACTTATTCTGAAGTGCTGTTGAGAAAATTCATGAAAGCCAACTAGTCTGTTACGTAATTCGCTGGCATAATCAGGGGCTGCAGCCTCCTCTTATGTCAGTCGGTTAAAACAGCACGTCACTAGGAAGGCATAGCTCTCTTCTCAACAGCATTCTTGACAGTGTTACCCTTGTAGACTCATGAACTGCTGAGTGATAAGAAATGAGAAACAATGGAACCTTTGAATCCCAACCCTATTGGTTGTTTGCCACAAAGATCGACAGGTACTGCTCTGGAGTGCGGTTAAGCCTCTCGACCATTTCATCCAACCGAGGGTGTAAGGTTCTAGTAATTTTCTTCCCCATAATCTTTGTTACCTCCTGGAACACCGCAGTTTCAAAGTTTCTTCCCTGATCGGAATGGAGTTCTAGTGGCACCCCAAACCTTGACAAGATGTGTTCTATAAGTGCATTGGCCACAGTAAGTGCTTCTCGGTCAGGAGGGGAATTACCTCAACCCATATAGTAGAGTAATCTTGGGCCACCAATAGATACTGATTACCTCTCTCTGTGACAGGTAAGGGGCCCAGAATATCTACTGCCATCTTCTCGAATGGGGCTCAAACATTGAATTTCTGGAGGTGACCTTGTCCCCTGGTTCNCCCAGAATATCTACTGCCATCTTCTCGAATGGGGCTCAAACATTGAATTTCTGGAGGTGACCTTGTCCCCTGGTTATTGGGCCCTTCCTCGCAGGGCAGGTGTCGCACATTCGGCACCACTTCTCAACATCCTCCCGACAATGAAGCCAGTAGAAAGGATCTTATTAACACCAAAGTGCCCACTGGCTGCCGCATTATGCAGTTCCTTTAAGACTTTTGGAAAGACCAACTGTTGGTGTGTGTGTTTTCCATCATTGCTATCCCAGTTTCTGTAAAGTATGCCATTCTTCAGTCCGAGGCAATTCCATTGTGCCCAGTATACTTTAACTGCTGTATTCAGACCAGTTATCTCTTCCCATTTTAGCCGACAGCCAGCNCCCAGAATATCTACTGCCATCTTCTCGAATGGGGCTCAAACATTGAATTTCTGGAGGTGACCTTGTCCCCTGGTTCTTGGGCCCTTCCTCGCAGGGCAGGTGTCGCACATTCGGCACCACTTCTCAACATCCTCCCGACAATGAAGCCAGTAGAAAGGATCTTATTAACACCAAAGTGCCCACTGGCTGCCGCATTATGCAGTTCCTTTAAGACTTCTGGAAAGACCAACTGTTGGTGTGTGTGTTTTCCATCATTGCTATCCCAGTTTCTGTAAAGTATGGCATTCTTCAGTCCGAGGGAATTCCATTGTGCCCAGTATACTTTAACTGCTGTATTCAGACCAGTTATCTCTTCCCATTTTAGCCGACAGCCAGCNAATTCCATTGTGCCCAGTATACTTTAACTGCTGTATTCAGACCAGTTATCTCTTCCCATTTTAGCCGACAGCCAGCTTCTTTCCACTTTAGTAATGGCTGCAAAGTGGGATCATCTAACGCATCTTTCCTAATACCATCATCACTTCAGGTAGATGACCCATCAAAAGATACAGAACCTTGAATTCTTGTCCTCTGTACCTTCAATTATTTGCAACTGTTTTCTTCCTGGCATTCACAATGACGACAGAATGGCTCACATGGCCTCCTAGAAAGTGAAACTGTATTGCTGTGAAGGTGTCCAGATATGTGCTGTATTTCAAAGTCATATTCTTGAAGATGCTGTATCCACCGGGATATTTGAACTAAAAGGCTCTTGAAATTTAGTAGCCACCATAATGAAACATGGTCAGTTCTTAGAATAAAATGTCTGCCATAAAGGTAGGAGTTGAAATGTGAAACTGCCTTCACCATGGCCAGAAGCTTTCCTTCCCATCCTGAACCTGAGATAACACAGCTCCAATGCCTACATCACAAGCACCAGTGTCCAAAATGAACATTTCCTCACTTTTCTGGAAACTCAGGACTGGTGGAGATATCAGAATTTCCTTTAGCTTACTAAAAGCATCTTCACACTCAGTGATCCAATGAAATTTCCTTTTCACCTCAATCAGTTCATGTTGTGGCTTGATAATCATGGCGAACCCAGGTACAAATCGACGGTAATAGGCGTATAATCCCAGAAAACTCCACACTTCAGTTTTGTCAGTTGGTGTTGGCTAATTTCTTATTGCTCTGGTCTTCTCTGGATCTGTTTCAATTCCATGGGTCAACACTACATGACCCCAGAAATTAATTTTCTTTTGGAAAANCTGGTCTTCTCTGGATCTGTTTCAATTCCATGGGCCAACACTACATGACCCCAGAAATTAATTTTCTTTTGGAAAGGGTGGCACTTCTTAGGAACTAGTTTCAAGTTGGCTGCGGCCACTTTCTGTAATATGGAGTCTAAGCATGAAAGGTGNGGTGGCACTTCTTAGGAACTAGTTTCAAGTTGGCTGCGGCCACTTTCTGTAATATGGAGTCTAAGCATGAAAGGTGTTCTTCAAATGTCCTTCCTTTCACAAAAAAATGTAATCTAGGTAAACCTGACAGATATCTAAAGGGAGCACTTTTTCCATCATACATTTGAAGGTGACAGGGGAATTACATAGCCCAAAGGGCACAACTTTGAACTGCCAGGTTCCTTTCCCTTGGACATAAAATGCAGTCTTCTCTTGGTCCCCTGGGGGCCACCTCGCACTGCCACGACCAACTCTTCACGTCCAAAGTAGAAAACCATTGCAAACCTGCTAGACTGTTCAGTGTCTCGTTTATAATTAGAAGTGGATAAGAGTCTTTCTTTGTTACGTTATTAAGCTGGCCATAATCTACACAAAACCTCAGAGAGCCATCTTTTATTCTTAACAGGAATGATGGGGGATGACCACGGATTAAATGATGATTCCATCACATCTAAATCCTTAATTTCCTTCAGAATTCTCTCAACTGCCTCATGCAAAGCTAGTGGCAGTCATCTTGGTAGCTGCTATATAGGCCTGGCATCTCCTGTATCAATACGGTGGCAGGTCACACTAGTCCTTCCAAGGTCATTGGTCCACACGAGAAGGTATCCCTACTTCTCTGCAGTAATTCAGAGACAACCTTCACCTGGCACCAGTTAAGATTTTATCTTGTTCTTGCAACCAGTTCCTCCAGTATTTCTGGTAGAGGACATTCTATTTGTTTTATTTTAGAATCTTCTGGAACACTTAAAAGTACCAGTGTGACCTGCTTTCAAACACCTATCATGGCCCCTGGACCCCTCCTCAAGACGAATTGCTNACACTTAAAAGTACCAGTGTGACCTGCTTTCAAACACCTATCATGGCCCCTGGACCCCTCCTCAAGACGAATTGCTATATCGGGAAAATTTATCATTCTAACAGAAAAATTGTCAGAATTAAAAGAGATCAAAGTCATTGATAAAATAACATTACCTGGCAGGATGCCAACCCTCTCTGCTGGCTCAATTAGACCCAAACGCCTGACAAATTTTCCTTGACCTCTGTCTGCATTGACAATTTCAGTAGAAGAAGGCAGCACAGTGGGTTGGCCACAGACTAATGAGTAGCTAATTGGGGAGGACAAATCATGCTGTGTTGACATAACCAACTTTGTACTGCCTACCCGTAGCATGCCTAGTCGAGTATCGATACAGCACCCTAGTCTACGTAGTACAACAAGCCCCTAAAGACATTCATCCTCTATTTCTGCTGAGTAAACATTGTGCTCTGTGCTAAGGTCATCAAGCTTCAAGATTATTTTTATCTTACCTCCAACTGGTGTGGTCTCCCCTGTAACTGTAGATGAATAGCACCATTCCATACTGTCGTTGGGTGATCACTTGGGGGGAGGGGGGGGAAGGCCCGAGGATGTCTGGTCTTAATACTGTTATGGTTGCCCCAGTGTCTATGACCATCAGGCAAGGAACATCATTTAGACCCCACTCCACCAGTATTGCATCCAAATCTTGTTGCACCGACCGTACATGTAAGAACATTGGGGCCTTCCATCCAGCAGTCACCGACCTTCACCAGCAGTCACCAATATTCGCCCGCCAAGATCGGTGTTTACAAGTTTTCAGAATGTTCTGTATTCTCACCTGCCNTTTAGACCCCACTCCACCAGTATTGCATCCAAATCTTGTTGCACCGACCGTACATGAAAGAACATTGGGGCCTTCCCTCCAGCAGTCACGACCTTCACCAGCAGTCACCAATATTCGCCCGCCAAGATCGGTGTTTACAAGTTTTCAGAATGTTCTGTATTCTCACCTGCCTTTCACTGCCTCTTTTCCCACTGCTGCTTCTGCTGATTTTATTGGCAATAGGCTCTCAGGTGTCCCGGCTGTCCACGTGACCAACACTCAGGCTTATTTTCATTTCTTGTTCAAAGTTGTAATGTTGCGCGTCAAGGTATTGACGACTGAACGTTACCACTCGGTTAGCTCAGTGGTAGCAACATGAAAATCTATATAAAAAAAAAAAGGCGCCAATTAAATATTAAATAAAGAAGTCAAGTTCCGGTTTATTTGTTCTATACTTTTATTATTTACCAATCAATTGAAACAGTTCACATACAATCTTCAGGTATGCCGAGTACGAACAGGTTCACAGATAAACAGACAAGTACAGAACAGCGCCACAGTCGTTTACTAATTATTCCTGTCTTAAAAACTTGCATCGCAAGAAGAAGTAACGAAGGTAGGAGGGACGTTCGTTCCCTCCTGGCACCCTAGCGACCTCCCACACCTGCTGAGAATTAAATGAGCAGAATAAAGGTGCCGGTGTGAGGGCTATTTGCCACGCCCGACGCGGCCTCGGCAAGTCACTGGTTGTCAACTGCTGGAGCACTGGGTGTCGCAAGCCTGCCGGTGATAGGCACACACTGTATTTGTCGCGTGCCTATCACCCCCCCTCTCCTCAGATAAGGGCCTGGCATGGGCCGGCTTCCTTTTCCCACGCTCGCCGAACTGCGTAGCCATTCAAACTGCATTGTCAGTTAAAAGATAATCGAACTTCTCAAACAAAACCTGATGACGCAGTCAGAAAGTTTCTAATCTAATGATGACGCTTACTGAAAACTACAACTTTCGAAACTGCAACTGGATGGCTGATAAACGAACTCTCTGCTTTAATTTCAAACCCGATAACAAATTATGATGCCTGGTGAAGCGAAAGAAAATGAACTGCTTATCCCGAAAATTAATACTACTGCGTCATTACAAAGGACTTAAACCTATGATGACACTTTTACGTGACACGGACTGATAAACAGTGTGTCTAATTCACGTACTTTGCTTTCTCACTCGTGAGTCGCGACTGACGTCCTGAAAATACAACATAACTGTATCACATTTTCTGTTATTCGTGAAGCGTGCAGGTGCTAGTTTTCTTGGAAAAATAAACAATGAAGCCAGGAGAAGTAGCAGGGTAGAGAATGTGACACCTAAGTGCAGTCAATTATACCAGTGGAGGATACGGGAAACAAAAACAGACGACATGAGCCCAACCTTTGTTCCTCGTACATTCTAAAAAAATAACATTATTGCTAATTAAATATCAGGGTTAAAAAAAGTTCAAAATATTGGGAGGTTGACAGGAAATGAATTAATATATTTTTTAACTCTTTTGGGAAAGTAAAATAAGTAAACTGACGCCAATGGTGGCCACCTGTTTGACCACACTGGGTTAGAGTACTGAGTGGGCCAATGCTAGTTCACCTCTAACGAAAAATCACACATGAATTTCATTTTACGTTCATGTACATTGAAGAGCATAAGTTTTTGATTATATAGCTCACTGAACTTATTTATAGTAATGTTATTCATACCAAATCAAATGTACTAAATTAAGTAAAAATTAAATCTGATACACACAAAGTACACATTACTAACTCATAATAAAATAGCTCTGACAATTTTCACAATTTCAACGGGTACCCGTCAATAGCCCAAAAGGTCTTTAGTGCTAGTGACTTTAGGACTACTGACAGGGCTACTGACTTTAAGGGTAGTTACTTTAGGGCTACTGCCATGCACCCATTTCAAAAACAGGAAAATACTTTCATAGCCTTGTTTGCAGTGGTTGTGCGCACAGGCACAGTGCCACTTGCATTCTTTTACTGACAGAATTCTAACTCAACTTAAGGCTCTTGTGTTGGACCTAAAAGAAATTCATTCCACAACCAAGTGATTTCTTAAAAATATTTATTTTGCTGATGATACTAAAGCTACGAGAACCAGACAGGGTAATGGATATGGTGGTTTGCCATCAGAAACTACTGTTTGGAGGAGAAAGAACAACAACCATTCCTACTATCTTACCACAATTTGAAACCACAATGGTTAAATTATCAGGGAGATGATATGACCAATAATCCAACTGATCACATCTACATAATTTTATTAGCCAAAATTTTTCTTTAACTTGAGGTTTCTGCCTACTTTATGAAGGAAAGAAAGGCTTATAAGATTACTTTCCTGTCTGAATCTGTGTATGTCTCCTCCTAAAAACTTTTCAATGCAAGAACAAAATTTTACAAAACTAGGAAAACACATTATACTTAGTAAGGACATCTGGCCTTTATCATTGTTGACTATTTTGGGCGTTTACTTTCAAAATGGCGGTTAGTAAAAATGTATGGTGATTTGTCATATCTCTGGAACTANTTGACTATTTTGGGCGTTTACTTTCAAAATGGCGGTTAGTAAAAATGTATGGTGATTTGTCATATCTCTGGAACTATTCAACCAATTTAAACCACATTTTGTATGTTGGCAGTACATCATGTAAGCATTGAAATATACAAATAAACATTGTTGTTGGACCGCCGTTTTGTAAGATAGTACTACACGCAAAATTAAAGCCTTTACATTGTATCTCAAGAACTACTAGACCAATTCTCACCTAGTTAGGAAGTTGATGTAAATGTATGCAATTTAAATTAATTAAGCACTTCTTTTCAAAATGGTGTCCACATAGTTCAACCAAATTTTTATGAAGAAACTATCTACAAGGGTAGGATAAAAAGTAATGGCAACGCTGTTATAATTCGTGCCTGGCTTTATTAGCAGAAGATCACCTGTTACATTCCTTCAATGTAATTGCCCCCCCNAACGCTGTTATAATTCGTGCCTGGCTTTATTAGCAGAAGATCACCTGTTACATTCCTTCAATGTAATTGCCCCCCCATCTGTATCACGTGGAAGGTATCATACACCGTCAGCATGTCCATCTCTGTGGATGTCCCGCAGGGACCACCCTATGACACGGATGATGGCTTCTCTTGTGTCGTAGTGCTTCCCACGAAGTGGTTCCTTCATTTTGGCACGGACTCATATCGGGTGAATACGGTGGATGTTCCAGTATCTCACACTGTCAGTTACGCAGGAGCTCTGCCACAGTATAATATGGCAACGCTTCATCACCACATGCTTCACGCAGTTCCTATAAACACAGTTGTGCACTCCGACCACGTGCCACTTGAATCTTGATACATGCAAGTTCATTTTTCCTAAACATATTGTTAGGGCACTTCCACTCTTCTCATCTGATTCACGGCACTGCTGCTATTGACTGAATAACATACAGCCATTACCACTTGTCACACTTCCTTGTCTCACATTCCCTGATCAGCTACGGAACTCTTGTGGCGCTGAGACTCGCCCCTCCGACGTGACGGCAGTTGCCACTACTTTTTATCCAACCATTGCATTAGAAGCATTATCTATGCCAACACATAGCCACTATTAGCAGCCATTTTGTAAGCTACCACCACACAAATAATAAAATTTTTATGTCATTTCTTGGGAAACAATTGACTGATTTCTAGCAAATTTGGCAAACACGTAGTACTGCAACAGGTGATGTAAACTAATATGTTGTAAGTAGNAATTGACTGATTTCTAGCAAATTTGGCAAACACGTAGTACTGCAACAGGTGATGTAAACTAATATGTTGTAAGTAGGTCAGGCACTCATTTTCAAAATGGCAGATATATACAAGAGTAGTATGCTATATTGTCGAAACCATGTAATCAATTCCAACTTAACTTTGTATTCTGGCAGCATAACTACCAAATTTGTCTACACAGAGCCTAATTTCTTCCCTATTTTGTAAGATAACCCCACATGAAATATTAGGTTTTTATGTCATATCTTGGGCAACAATACACCGATTCCCACCAAATTTGGTGAAGTTATACTGTGGTAGGATATATTAATTTGTATGTTTTAAGTGTGCCACACACTTTATTTTCTGAATGGCGGCTTTAACTTTAGTGTGCTATCTATAAAACTACGTAACAGATTTTAACTTAACTTTTCGTACTGTGTTTATGACAATCATTGAATACGCTAATACACAGCCTTCTTTTTATCCATATCTAAAGGACCAATAAACCGATCCCAGCAAATTTTACACACAAGTAGTGCTCCAATAGGGTATGTTTTACATGCGGCAGACCTTTTTTTAATGACATTAATATAAATAATTTACGTTATTAAACAATTCAACAAAATTCAACCTAATTCTGTACACTAAGCATCAATTATGCATAGAGAGATCTTTTTTTACCAGCCTTTCTGCAAAATAGTGCCAGTGAGAAAACATTTTGCCATATTTCTGGAACAATTCAACTAATTTCCACCAAATGTTGCACACCATGATTTAAGTGGCATTGATTTTCAACATGACGGCTATATAAATATTTTTATACAATTGCCACATCTATTAAAGAATTTAACCAAACTGTAATGCTGACAGTATCTAGTAGAAGCATCATATACAAAACATTTTTTTTTTAACAATTTTGTAAGATAGCACCAAACAAATCAAAAAATAATGTTTTTATGCGATACCTTAGAGACCAATCCACCAAATTCTTCACACAATAGTAGCACTACAGTGGCCATGAAGGTTTGTGTGTTTTAAGAGGCTGAGACACTTATTTTCAAAATGATGGCCCTGTAAATATTTTAGGTTAGTAAACATTACACNGTGTGTTTTAAGAGGCTGAGACACTTATTTTCAAAATGATGGCCCTGTAAATATTTTAGGTTAGTAAACATTACAGCTGATAGCATGCTAGTGTATGGTAAAATGTTTTCTGGGTTCGAGTTACAGGTAAGGCATGTGCGTATTTGTAATTGTCTCACTACTATTGTAAATGTTTCTTGTTTCATCTCTAATATCTATGATTTTAAGAATGTCATTAAAATTATTTGTACACATGTAGAGGAAAGTAAACTTATTATTTATATGGGTAACTTCTTATTTTTGTATGTTCAGNTAAAATTATTTGTACACATGTAGAGGAAAGTAAACTTATTATTTATATGGGTAACTTCTTATTTTTGTATGTTCAGTTTGCTGATAAATTCCTTGCCAAACAACACCTCACAAACTTTCATCCAGGCTTCGTTTTATTCCCAAATGAGAGGCAATTTTTGCACTTTGCAAACTAACCCTTCTGCATCCACTGCCAAAGATAAAAAACTGATGTACTGAGAATGATAACAATCCTCAAAGCTTGCACAAGATATGCGTTTGTCTGACGCCCGATGTGTCTAGCCAGACTGCCCACAATGTATTCCTGTGCAGTGTGCTGTAGGGCCTATAGGAAAATGCACTTTGGCCTAGGCTGCGTGTTATTTGTGACGTGGAGCAACGTCTGTGTGTCCACACCTTAACAAATCAGTGTACCCCTGAGCTGCTCTTTCAGCGCGTTGAGCTTGACGCACATTGCATGCAGCTCTGCGACACATGTGTGCACCTGGCCTAATAGTATTGCAGAGCTATCAGCTACCTGTCATTTCTCACACTATGGTACAATCAGACCAGTTTATGTGAGTTTCACACCAAAGAAAAACAAATCCTAATGACAATGTTTATTCATCAGTGATCAGTACAGCACGTAAAAAGGTGACCAATCTGACTGATTTTGTATGTTGGGTGACTAGCTCAAGTTTAGGTAAATATTGCAAGTCCCACTATCCTATGTACCTATATATGAAAATTGGTAATTATTAAGTTTAGGNTCAAGTTTAGGTAAATATTGCAAGTCCCACTATCCTATGTACCTATATATGAAAATTGGTAATTATTAAGTTTAGAGGCTTTTCTGTAAAAAAAAAAAAATCACGGAAAATGGTATATTTCCACTTTACTAATGATGCAGAACACGAATATACGAGGGGCATTAATGTACTACTAATTTCTTAATATGTGCCTCCCTAACCTAACAGAACCTAACCCCACGATGGGTGAATTACTATTTTACNATGCAGAACACGAATATACGAGGGGCATTAATGTACTACTAATTTCTTAATATGTGCCCCCCTAACCTAACAGAACCTAACCCCACGATGGGTGAATTACTATTTTACATTTTTAAACTAACCTAGGATTGTATGGTGTTAAACTAACCTAGGAGTTTAGGGTTTTACACTAACCTAGGATTGTAGGGTTTTACACAAACCTAGATTTTTTGGGTTTTAAGCTAACCTAGGATTGTAGGGTTTTTAAATAACCTAGATTTAGGGTTTTTAACTAACGTAGGATGTTAGGGTTTTACACTATCCTACGATTGTACGCTTTTACACTAATGTAGGATTTTTGGGTTTTATACTAAGCTACGAATTTAGGATTGTAGCAACCGTAAAACACACCAAAAGAATATCAATTTACTCACCTAATATAATTCCTCTGTCAATGGCCAATTCAACCGTACCTCACTCAATGAAACACCGTGTTCCACAAATCCGCCACATACGCGAATATAACGCACTGAATCACTAGTTTTCAGCCGAATCTAACGCAATGAAACCCTCGTTTGCAGTAAAATATAACGCACAGAAGCACTCGTTATTGCTTTCTCCATTTTTAAATCCGTCAGAACTAGACCCGGCAAAGACGCAATGGCGACTGATTTTTTTTAAACTGACAGTTAAAACACCCGTAATGACATCAGTGGCCGTTAGGTTGCATGGAATCAGCAATGCGCTGCCATTAATAATGGCGGTAGACATTAATAGACGTAAACAAACCGAGCAAACTGCTTGTACATTTTGAAATTTTTAAAAATATGTTGTACTTATTTTAACAATACACCTTCTTGAATATGAACAAGGTAAGTTGTGCAGAACCCAATAATGCACTTTTTGTGGGTCTAGGAAGTTTCGTTCAGAAACGTCGACGTAAACACACTGGCCGAACTGCTAGCACATAACTGAAATTTGTTACATTTGTTTAAATATGTTGTACTTATTTTAAAGCTACGCCCCTAGTATATTCGTGTTCTACGTGATTAGTAGAGTAGAAATATATCATAATTTTGAATTTTTTTTGTGTTTTTCAGAAAATTCCCAAATCTTAATAACTACCGAAACTTTTCACAAACCAGGCTATTGTTCATCCTCTAGTACCAAACATAAAGTGGGCCTTTCCAGAAAAAAAATGTTCTGTGTTGATACGTCAAAGTTTAAAGTAATTTAACCTGTCCTACACAATGCATTTATAAAGCTTCTTTTCACCCAAGCATTCAAATTACTATGTAAGAGAGATCAGAACTTACCAACAACTCTCTGAAAGTGTTTTACCATCTTAATAATACCTTCAAATGCTGCATTTGAACAGTCAATGTTTATAATGTGTCAGTTGTNTGAAAGTGTTTTACCATCTTAATAATACCTTCAAATGCTGCATTTGAACAGTCAATGTTTATAATGTGTCAGTTGTCTTTAAAGATACATTAAAAACTACAGTGAAGTGCAATTACCTTTTGTATGAAAATAGATAAAGAATGTAAACAGCAGTTTCAATTAAAAATGTGTGTTCGAGACACACTGCAATCCAGTTCATGCAACACGTATGTGTCTGCCCTGAGTCTTATAAATAGAAACTTCTACATACTTACCTGGGGGGCATACTGGCTCCAGTTTCAGCACCTCGCCATAGTTCAGATGACATGTGTCAGCACACATGAGAGTTCCACACAAGCACAACACACTGATTTTGCCTGCGTTGTGTCCACAATACAGTATGTTCCCAGATACTGCGACACATCGCACTGTTCCGCTGTGGTTTTCTATGTCCCGTGTTTGTGGTGGGATCTCCGATGATGCTACAGCCACAACCAACAGCCATGCTGCGTAAAGTTTACGATAGTCCACATTTTTCCCCCACAGCCAATATTTTGGGAAAATCCTTCTGCTAAATTCTTCAAACACATCTTGATGGATGTCTCTGCAGCAATTCTGCCATACAAGGCTGTTCTGCATAAAAAAGAAAAGTAAGACAAATATTGTTAACTGAACAATACGAATTGGGGGGAAAATATAACAAATTACAGATAAAATGGTAGGAATGTGAAATTAATACCCCTTAAAATGCTATGCTAACTTCGACTTTTTGAAGTTAAATCCCCCCNTAAAATGGTAGGAATGTGAAATTAATACCCCTTAAAATGCTATGCTAACTTCGACTTTTTGAAGTTAAATCCCCCCTGAAATCTCCTAAGCATTTGGAAACAAAAAAATATTTAAGGCATTTCGGCCTACGAGCGTTACTAATATGTATAGTGTTACATGCTTGCTGCTTTGCATTGCTTCCCTTGCCCTGGCTCGCTCGAGCGAACAAATCGGTGTGTCAAGGGCAAGGGGTAGCCTGAAGGAGTAAGTGGAAATTTACAAAGGCATCCTGCTCTCGCCATAATAAGCCTATCAGAATTGTGTACTCCTGCCCTTGAGTGGATTGAATTTGTGGGGTTATCATTACAAGAATGTTCTGGCCATCACCCATGTCTCTTTCAGCTAGACACGGGAAGCAGAGAACCTTTTTGATTGAGCCAGCGAGACTGCTTAAGCCACGACGGACCCGGGCTGACAGTCTACAGTTTGGAGGATTATACGATCTTAAGTGCCAGGTGTGCAGACACAGCGAAGCGACAAGCCAACAAAGCAACAAGTGGCGACGACAGTGACCAGCAAGAGTGAATTCTACGAACTACAAGCATCGGTACAGTGGAGAGAGGAACTGAGGGCGGGACTATCAAATGGATGCGTGACATGACATGTGGAATGATGGCAATAGACAGATTGGATATGTGTAAATAATGAGTGTGAATTAAGTGATTGTAACCAAAATAGAGACAACGATAAGGACTTTGAGGCAAACAATAAATATTGCGTGTACTGAGAATAATAATAGAAATAGTGGACAGGTAATTTAATGTAAATAGCTGGATAACTAATGTAAGTGATTTAGTAGACAAGAAAATAGATAACGTAGATAGGAAAATAGAAGGCATAAGCTAGTTAGTGAATACAAGAATTCACTGATGGACAAGAAAACTGACAGTTTAAATGAAAAAGTGAACAGTGTCAGTAGAAGGATGGACAGTGTCGAGAAACAAGAGCAATGAAGAAGGAATGGCAGGAGTTTCTTCAGTAGCAGAGTTCCACTATCACTACATCGGCTGACGAGAAAAGTGAGAAAGCAGTGCAAGTCATAACCAACACAGCAACCGTGGAGGATAACCAGCAGCTTTGCGGCATTGGTGTTGCACAGCCAGGAGTAGAGAAGGGAATCATAACTAAACCCACCCCTTACAATGGCCCGACTTCTTGGCAGAAGTACCAACACCAGTTTGAAATAGTCGCCATCCTGAATGGCTGGTCAGACGAACAGCGGGCTTACTACCTCGCGGCTGTACTGAAAGGCCCCGCACTCAACATACAATATCTGCCAGAGCGAAATTGACTGGAATACCCCACACTGGTGTCAGCCTTGGAGCTACGTTTCTATGACCAACACCTGCGACATGCCCAACTATGAAGCCACATCCAGCCACTAGGAGGGCCACTGCAGGAGCTATGGAAAGACATTGTGCGACTGTTCCACATATCTTTGGAAGGGTGCCCCGAGGAGGTGCGCAACAAAAAACCCAGTCTGCTCTTCATCAAAGACATTATCAACAAAGAGCACATCTGGCTGCACCCCACACCATACCATATGCCCTGGCCCAAGCACTGGAGGTGGAGTCCGTAAGACAGGGGTTTGCACCCTGATATCNTTTCTGTGACCAACACCTGCGACATGCCCAACTGTGAAGCCACATCCAACCACTAGGAGGGCCACTGCAGGAGATATGGAAAGACATTGTGCGACTGTTCCACATATCTTTGGAAAGGTGCCCCGAGGAGGTGCGCAACAAAAAACCCAGTCTGCTCTTCATCATCAAAGACATTATCAACAAAGAAGAATGGCAAAGAGCACATCTGGCTGCACCCCACACCATACCATACGCCCTGGCCCAAGCACTGGAGGTGGAGTCCGTAAGACAGGGGTTTGCACCCTGATATCTGTTAAGGGAGGTGACACTGAAGAAAGACGATATCTGCATAAAGACCCTCAACATAGTTAGACTAAGATTCTACCGACTTCATTATTGGTAGGATGTTGAGAAGTGCTGCCAAATGTGCAACTCCTAAACCGCGAGGAAGGGACCGACCAGGGGACAAGGTCACCTCCAGAAATACATTTCTGGTGTCCTATTTGAGAGGATGGCAGTAGATATTCTGGGCCCTTGCCTGTCACAGAGAGCGGTAATCCGTATCTACTGGTGGCCCAAGATTAATTTACTAAGAGGCCTGATGTCATTCCACTCCCAAACCAAGAAGCACGTACTTTGGCCGATGCACTTGTACAGCACATCTTCTCTAGGTTCGAGGTGTTACTAGAACTCCATTCTGATCAAGGATGAAATTCTGAAGCTGCTGTGTTCCAGGACGTAACAAAGATTCTGGGGATGAAAAAGACTAGGACTATAGACTTACACCCTCAGTTGGATGGAATGGTTGAGTCTCTTAACCACATTCTTGAGCAGTACCTGTTGATCTTTGTGGCAGACAACCAAAAGGACTGGGATTCAAAGGTGCCATTTATTTCTTGTTGCTTATCACTCTGCAGTTCAAGAGTCTACAAGGGTAACACCGTCAAGGATGCTCTATGGAAGAGAGCTACGCCTTCCTAGTGACCTGCTGTTTGGCCGACCGACAGAAGAGGAGGCTGCAACCCCTGATTATGCCAGGGAATTATGTAACAGACTAGTTGGCATTCATGATTTTGCTCGACCGCACCTCATATTAAATAGTGACAGGATGAAGATGCTGTTTGACAGAAGAATGTCAGGTGAGGTATTTTAAGAAGGACAACTGGTGCGACTGTACAACCAACACAGACAAAAAGAGTGCTGCCCGAAGCTATAAAAACGTTGAGAAGGCCCCTACAGGATTCTGAAGACAATCAATGTGGTCTTTCGGATTTGTCGTCAAGGCTCTTGGGCGAAGCCTAAGGTTGTCCACATCGACTGACTGGCACTCTATGGATGTCCAGATGTTGCAGAGTCTGTTCTGGATGAACAGATTAGAGGAGGGTGCAGTGTTACATGCTTTCATCTCTGCATTGCTTCTCTTGTCCCATCCCGCTCAAGCAAACGAATCAACTATTATTTACATAATAAAACTACCTATCACTAGATACTATTAACTCTTGCTATTCTTAGTGAGCACAATATTATATGTCAATTTCAATTATTATTAAAGTCCTTATCACTCCATATTTCTTACAGTCACTTAATTCATACTTATTACTTACACATATTCAATCTGTCTATTGCTATCATTCCAAATTTCTGCCCCTCAAGCATCCAGTTTAATATTCCCGCCCGGCAGTCTCACTCTCCACTGTACCATCACTTGCAGTATGCAGACTTCACGCTTGCTGGACACTGTCACCGCTCATCGCTTTGCACAATCAAAGCTTAAAGCAGCACAGAATTCCAAATTCCAGGTGACAACTCGGAGAACAGCTGTGTTTATAAAGACCTGCTGGCCCCAATCCATAAGGTTCCCAACACCCCAAGTCGTGCTGAGGGAGGGCAAGGACCAGAACATTCTTGCGACGATAATGCAAGTAATTCAACTCCCACAAGGACAGGCTCTCAATAAGCAATAGGTGTATCGCAGCAGCAGTACACTTTTGAGTGGCGCAGCAACACATCCTTGTTATTCTCCACACACTTCTCCAGTTACTGGTGATATTGAAGCACGGTGCCGTGCAAACCAGTGAAGAATGAGGCAAGGAAGGGATGCAGAGCAGCTGCATGTAACAGTATGTTTTCCAATACTAAATTTTAATATCTTTTCTTAAAAGGATGCCTGATGCATTCATGGTTTTTCACACAAACTTCTATGAAAGATAAGTGTTTCCTGTAATATACTGACAAAAAAAAATTATGTATATTGACAGAAAAATTCACGTACCCCTCACAATGGTTTTTGCGAATATGCACAATTGATAAATGTGTGACGTACCTGCCTGTGCACATCTAACAGGTCACCTATGGCCAACGACATATGTAATTTTTTTCCCTTCCCAAGGAATTACCGGAAAGATAACACACAATAATTGCCTTCATGGCCACCCGGGAACTTGGGAGTCAGCTCGCAATCGTCTTTGGCTAAATATTCAATAAAAACCAATACCGTTATTCAAAATATGCATCGTGGCTGCTGCATCTTGTTCAGGTACTTAAACCCAAGTTCAATTAANGATTGCCTTCATGGCCACCCGGGAACTTGGGAGTCAGCTCGCAATCGTCTTTGGCTAAATATTCCGTGAAAACCAATACCGTTATTCAAAATATGCATCGTGGCTGCTGCATCTTGTTCAGGTACTTAAACCCACGTTCAATTAACTCTATCACTGTCGTAACTGCAGCTCCAGTCGCAACCCACGAGGCCAAAATGGTATTCTTTCCGATGACTCTATCACGAGCCTAAATAATCCTCCACGTGAAAATCGTAGCTTCAGCCATGATTTACAATGACAATCGGGACGAGAACCGCAGCTTCAGCCCACAAGGACTTCTGTCGCTCACTACTCTCCTCCCAGCGACACGCAAAGTCCAACTTTACTACTGCTCATCTCTCCGAGGCTAGGGGAGCCCACCAATAGTGAGCCTTCTCCCGCGATTCCAAATGACCCGTTTATTCTATTTTATCACGGTTTTTACATTTTGTCATTTGAGTGCTTTACTACCCATCTACCAAAAATCATTATAATTACTTTAATAGTCATAAATTTATTTTCAATCACTTTGCATGGTTCAGACTCATACACGCCCCTCGCAGGCGTGACCATGGACAGGCCAGACAGATCTCACGGCCCTCAAAGTCTGACCTCCTGCTAGGTCTAACAAAACACCAGCCTGAGGTTCCTGTCCCCAGCCGAGAAGCCGTATATTTCACACAACCCAACCGCCTGTCATCTTTTCCAATATAAAATCCTAGAAGTAAAATGGCAAATACAAAGTTACTCTAATGAAACTTACTTTACCCTATTGACGATTANCAATATAAAATCCTAGAAGTAAAATGGCAAATACAAAGTTACTCTAATGAAACTTACTTTACCCTATTGACGATTACAAACACATACCAATTTGAATGACACTCCTTCAACTCTAACTAATTATACATAAATCATATTCCTACTACTTATTTACAATCAGGGCCCAATATGGCCTGTTACATATACCCTCACCTGTAATTGCAATGCATGTCAGATGCATTTTAGTTACAAGTATGCCATCAAAACCCCTCACCATCCTAACAGAAGCACTTCAGCCATGTTCTTACTGCTATAGCCCTGATCGGACAATGTGCATTATTTCACTTTCAGAATGTCACCAGTCTTCTTTTCTTAATGGCTGTGTAAAGGCATCCTCTGTCCTTTATTGTTCAATGCACTCCCGCACGGCCTACGCAGTCTTAGAGCCACATACCTATTGTTGCCCTATGGGAAGGTGGAACCAGTTGACAGCTAAATTAGTGAACTAGAACAGGTCGCAGCTACCAATAACTCAAAGTACCTCTGACAGCCCCGCCTATATCCCACACTACAAAACGGGCATCAAGCACCTACCCGGACAATAAACAAAATATGTGATGCCCTGCAAGGCCATGTTTATTGTGTCTGTGAGTCTTCCAAAATACAAAGGTCCCCAGTCAGGGTGATACTACGCACTGTCGACTACTGTTCGCTAGTATGAAAATGATTACACTGTATTTGTAGACTACTAATTTAAGAAATACATTTTTTACACGTACTGTGTGATGTCATAAATGTTATTAAAATCATCACATACACAAAATACTGTTTAGCTGATCAGTTAATGATTGTAATAAAATTTCACGTTGGCTATTTTGACAGTTTACATTAGCATAACAGACATCGGAGAAATATGCGGGCAGGAAGGAGATCGTAGACAAAATGTTGATGTAATTTATTNAGTCTTCCAAAATACAAAGGTCCCCAGTCAGGGTGATACTACGCACTGTCGACTACTGTTCGCTAGTATGAAAATAATTACACTGTATTTGTAGACTACTAATTTAAGAAATACATTTTTTACACGTACTGTGTGATGTCATAAATGTTATTAAAATCATCACATACACAAAATACTGTTTAGCTGATCAGTTAATGATTGTAATAAAATTTCACGTTGGCTATTTTGACAGTCTACATTAGCATAACAGACATCGGAGAAATATGCGGGCAGGAAGGAGATCGTAGACAAAATGTTGATGTAATTTATTTTATATTGTTCCAAAAAAGGTGTTATTACTGTAACAAATTAAGCTTCTTTCTAGAATAATGTGTAGGTGTTTAAACAAAATGGAACACCGTATGCGATAGTTTAACTTCATATCTATCGTAGAGTATTTTTCAAATATTTCTACATTAATTGACGTAATATATATCAAACGCAAGATGTTTTGATCCCACACTAAATGAAAAATTTACTTTCAAAAGGACAATATTCTTTCGCGAAATAAGTGACCGTGCTGCCATCTGTCGTCCAGGGCACGCTGCTCGCTTCAGAAACCACACCATAAAATTACTAGTTTTTCATGTGTAAAATACAAAAAAATACGCAAACAAATTCTCAGAGTTCTAAATTTTCCGCGAGCTCTATCAATATTTTAACGTAACATATTTCCATGCGAAGCGATTCTGCTTGCTAATAATGTGGGTTCGGCCTGCCTTCGCCAAGCCTTTCTAAAGCTGGTTCGCCATTTTTTTTTTCTGGCTCTCCTCCAACTACAGCAACAAAGCCAAAATAACTGTTATTTATTTATTATAACCACGCGTGATGCATTGTTTTGCAATAGAGTCATTCTTGCTGCAAATAATATTTATGTTAATGNTGTCCAGGGCACGCTGCTCGCTTCAGAAACCACACCATAAAATTACTAGTTTTTCATGTGTAAAATACAAAAAAAATACGCAAACAAATTCTCAGAGTTCTAAATTTTCCGCGAGCTCTATCAATATTTTAACGTAACATATTTCCATGCGAAGCGATTCTGCTTGCTAATAATGTGGGTTCGGCCTGCCTTCGCCAAGCCTTTCTAAAGCCGGTTCGCCATTTTTTTTTCTGGCTCTCCTCCAACTACAGCAACAAAGCCAAAATAACTGTTATTTATTTATTATAACCACGCGTGATGCATTGTTTTGCAATAGAGTCATTCTTGCTGCAAATAATATTTATGTTAATGTGATATTTTGTCATAAAGTCGCACTCGGTACCATGGTGCCTCTGAATGTACAAACAACTGTAAACTAGACGATCTCACCTTTTTGACGAGCAGACGCCAGTTTTTTAAGCGTGAAACACTTTATTACTATAAATGAAAATGTGCTAGCTGACAATTTCCCTGAATTCCTAATACTTCCAAGTTTCACCTATTTTCTATGTTAANATACTTCCAAGTTTCACCTATTTTCTATGTTAAAAACTTTTGTAAATATAGTACCCAAACACTTTCAATATTAAAATTAATCAGTACTGCATCACTCGACAGCAGTCAGGTAATTGATGTGTGCGTAGGTTTTGAATAACAGCGACGCGCGACTGGCAGCAGCTGTTCAATATTTGGCTTTGAACTAGTAGCTCCACGGTTAAGCCGCCCCCGATAAATCGGGAGTTTACTGCATTTCAATGCTAACCAGAATTTTGGTGATTGTAAAGAATGGGGCATTTCTGAAAATAAAAGAAACAATCACAGAAAGTGGTATATTTCAACTCTACTAATTACACAGAACACGAATATACTAAGGGCATTAATGTATTATCAATACAAACCACAAATATGATATTGGGGGAGGGCTATGATGATCATGGAAATTGTGAGGTAAAATTCACTAAAAAATACACCCACAAAAAATACAAAAACACCTCAATTTGACATTTGTCCACCCAATTTCGTAATATGTGCCCACCTAACCCCACGATGAGTGAATAACTATTTTACATTTTTAATCTAACCTAGGATTGTAGGCTTTTAATCTGACCTTAGATTTTATTCTAATCTAGGTTTTTAGGGTTTTAAAGTAACAGTAAAATATACCGGAAGTGCATGAATTAACTCACCCAGGTAGGCGGCGGGTACACTTCCACTGTCCTCTGCCAATTCAACTATAGTCATGCATGACTTGCACCTTACCTCACTCCACAAAACACCATGATCTACTAAAACATCCAAGTAACAACCGCCACATAGACGACTGTAACGCACAGAAGCACTCGTACTTGCGCCCTCCATTCTTAAATCACAAGCCTTTGCACNCCGCCACATAGACGACTGTAACGCACAGAAGCACTCGTACTTGCGCCCTCCATTCTTAAATCACAAGCCTTTGCACCGTCGGATTAAGATGTCATAACTCACAGACGCAAACTCACACCACTTGCCACAAACCGCACTGTCTCGCATCCAAACTGCAACTAACATACAGTAACATCTACAGCCAAACATCACGGCGCCCAACGTAAACAAAGCGGCCCAACTCCTCGTATATTACCTATTTTATTTTTGACGTTCTGAAGCCGCTATTCTATACAATTACCAAGTTTTGTTTTTTTGTAACGTAAGTACATTTGGGTGTTTAAAGGCATTTCACACAATCAAATATTTATTGAATTCAATTTACTGAACCAAAAAAATTACTTCATTGAATTTACTGAACCAATAAAATTACTTCATTTGACTTTCAATGAATTGCATTCAATAATAAGCTTTCAAGTTTATCACAAACTTTTTTATGAAACCAGTTTANTCATTTGACTTTCAATGAATTGCATTCAATAATAAGCTTTCAAGTTTATCACAAACTTTTTTATGAAACCAGTTTAAAAAATAGTAAAAGCAAAATTTTAGATATATTTACGACTCGTGCACAATATGGTAATAATTGGTTAAACCAAAAATTTTTTTTCATACTATTAAACTTTTTATTTTAAAAAAGTCCTTATTTTGCAACAACTTTAAATGTGTGCACACAACCATGTTCTTATGAGATTACTTCCATTAATATTGTCAGAAAAGCTGTGAGACGGGATTTATGTTAAGAGAAGGGAGGGGGTGCAGGGTTAGTGAATGGGATAGTAGATTTAATTTACACACTCACTGTTTTTTTTGTAGTAGATTCAGAACAAAATGCCTCAACAATTGTCGTAAATTTCGTTAACTTAAAATGCTAAGAAAAAACTACAAAAATCGTTAAAAACATTAAAATCTTGCACTATGCCACTCTTGTAGTAATAGTTGAGAATATTTTATTTACTAGATCTTAGTTTANTCATTTGACTTTCAATGAATTGCATTCAATAATAAGCTTTCAAGTTTATCACAAACTTTTTTATGAAACCAGTTTCAAAAATAGTAAAAGCAAAATTTTAGATATATTTAAGACTCGTGCACAATATGGTAATAATTGGTTAAACCAAAAAATTTTTTTCATACTATTAAACTTTTTATTTTAAAAAAGTCCTTATTTTGCAACAACTTTAAATGTGTGCACACAACCATGTTCTTATGAGATTACTTCCATTAATATTGTCAGAAAAGCTGTGAGACGGGATTTATGTTAAGAGGAGGGAGGGGGTGCAGGGTTAGTGAATGGGATAGGAGATTTAATTTACACACTCACTGTTTTTTTTGTAGTAGATTCAGAACAAAATGCCTCAACAATTGTCGTAAATTTCGTTAACTTAAAATGCTCAGAAAAAACTACAAAAATCGTCAAAAACATTAAAATCTTGCACTATGCCACTCTTGTAGTAATAGTTGAGAATATTTTATTTACTAGATCTTAGTTTATGGGGGCAGCTGCACCCCTGCACCCCCGTGGCTGCATCAGTGGATCGGCGATTGAAATTTTGGATTTAAGAAAATATAGAATATGTTCCAAACAAAAATTTTGAAGGAAAATAAGACATTCAAGAAACAGAAAGAGAAAATGGCTACGATTATGATGTTCGTATGACATCATATAGCATAAAATGAATTGAATTCAACACAAACTGAATGTAATTTGAAGAAACATTTGATTGTGTGAAGGCTCTAACACTACATATGTCTGCGCAGTTGCAGTGAAGTTCAGTACTAGTTCATGTTTGATTCCTATAAATATCAGTTTTTTTTGGACTAAAAAATTTAGTCATTCATTATTATCTGTTTTATCACAGTTCTAGGCATTTGGGAATCAGATTATGCAAACTAGAATATATTGTTGGAATGTCTACAGATTTTTACAATTAGGTTTACGTTGTCCTTTAAAGTAACAGTTAAATCCATACTGTGTGTTGAAATTGGTANATGTCTACAGATTTTTACAATTAGGTTTACGTTGTCCTTTAAAGTAACAGTTAAATCCATACTGTGTGTTGAAATTCCCATTACTGCTGCTGTGTTGTACGTGTTCTTAGGAGTTTACAGCATATTATACGTTATATTAGAGTGCTGTATCCATAAGTAAGCATTTTGGCAGCCATTTTAGGATGTTTCCGGTAGAGGATGACTTTCAAGATTTTAGGTGCAGGCACAATAAGCCACAATACCGAAAAGGATGCATTTCCAAGAGAAACCATTTTAGTTTCCAATATTTCAATATACTGAAAAGTTTAACTCCTTACCTGCATAGACAGTAATGCAACTACATAGCACAGTGACATCAAGTTTGAGTTTGATCAACTATATTAGTGCCTGGTATCTTTATTCCAGCCATTTTGGGACATGAGTGCAATCAACACCAAGACTGGATAGCTTGCCTTTCCAGTCTGACAACTTTCAGGATTATTAGTGTGCGGAAACAAATATATTTTTAGGAATTAGAATGGCATCCTTTCCAGTTTTACGGTAATTATCCAGAGTAGCGGCTTTTCTCAAGGAAACGTTCTAGACCAACAAAAGTAGCATTAATAGATTCTGCACAGCTTACTTTGTTAATTAATATTCAGGAGGGCGTAATGTTAAAAATGGTAATTATTAAGTTTAGGGGCTTTTCTAAAAAACACAAAAAAAATTCAAAATTATTATATATTTCTTCTCTACTAATCACGTAGAACATGAATATACTAGGGGCGTAGCTTTCAAATATGTACAACATATTTAANCAAGAGAAACCATTTTAGTTTCCAATATTTCAATATACTGAAAAGTTTAACTCCTTACCTGCATAGACAGTAATGCAACTACATAGCACAGTGACATCAAGTTTGAGTTTGATCAACTATATTAGTGCCTGGTATCTTTATTCCAGCCATTTTGGGACATGAGTGCAATCAACACCAAGACTGGATAGCTTGCCTTTCCAGTCTGACAACTTTCAGGATTATTAGTGTGCGGAAACAAATATATTTTTAGGAATTAGAATGGCATCCTTTCCAGTTTTACGGTAATTATCCAGAGTAGCGGCTTTTCTCAAGGAAACGTTCTAGACCAACAAAAGTAGCATTAATAGATTCTGCACAGCTTACTTTGTTAATTAATATTCAGGAGGGCGTAATGTTAAAAATGGTAATTATTAAGTTTAGGGGCTTTTCTAAAAAACACAAAAAAAATTCAAATTTATGATATATTTCTTCTCTACTAATCACGTAGAACATGAATATACTAGGGCGTAGCTTTAAAATAAGTACAACATATTTTAAAAAAATTGAACAAAATTGCAAAATAAGCAGTATAGTCAGTTTGTTTACGTTTCTGAACAAAACGTCCTAGACCAACAAAAGTTGCATTAATGGGTTCTGCACAGCTTACGTTGTTCATATTCAAGAGGGCGTAATGTAGAACATATTTTAAAAACTTGCTAAATATGTTTGTTTACATCTATTAACGTCAGAGGAATTATACCAGCCCCCTACCTAGGTGAGTCAATTTACATTCTTTTGATGTGGTTTACGGTTCCTTTAAATCCCTACAATCCTATATTCGTAGTTTAGTGTAAAACCCTAATATCCTAGGTTAGTGTAAAACCCTACAATCCTAGGTTAGTGTAAAATCCAAAAATCTCAACAATCCTAGGTTAGTGTAAAACCCAACAATCCTAGGCTAGTTTAAAAATGTAAAATTGTGATTCACCCATCGTGGGGTTAGGTTCTGTTACGTTAGGTGGGTAAATATTACGAAATTAGTCGGACGTTAATGCCCCTAGTATATTTGTGTTATGTGTCATTAGTAGAGTGGAAATATACCATTTTCCGTGAATTATTTTTATTTTTACAGAAAAGCCCCTAAACTTAATAATTACCTTCTTTTCATTAACGCCATCGCCGCGAAATCCTGAAAGACTTCCTTTCCAAGGGGAACAATTTAACTCCTCCACTCCGGCTACTATTAACTTGCGCAGTATGTCAAAAGAAAATATTTTTCTATTGAAAAATCTGAAAGCAAAACAATTTTTCTTTTTTGCTGTCAAAACGTGCATTAGTTTGTTAGACTCTTTAATTATCACTTACATGCGGTACGTTATCAACAATATCCTTCCATAGTCTACAGACATTTCCACAGTTGAATATTGATTTGCCATCTAAAAATAAAAATATATGCTCAACAATTTCAGATAATAGTAGCGGATTCATTTTGCCATCCGTCACATTAAAAATCGCCGCCAAAATTGGTGCGGCTAATATTGTTTACATACAATTACGGCTCGTAGTCACCAAAGAGAAAAAAAAATAAAGTTCAGGAAGCCTCTTCTAAAAAGAGAATGTCAGTACCGGACACACTGTTTGTTTTCCGGGGTAAAGCTAGAGAACTATCGCGTCCTAGTGCTGTCTTGAGTACGATGTGTAGGAAATGAACAAGAATTCAAATTTCTTACTATTTCTCATCAAACAGTCGGGATTTTGCACATAACTTTGGGAGTTGTTAGTGATGTCTGTAAAATAAAATGGTTGATTAATGGTGGTTAAGTAATACGTCTTTTTTCATGTTATAAACAAAATTCCTCGTTTTGGATTATTAAGTTAAAAATTCCAGCATAAATATCTTCCCGATTTTGGAAAAGTGACTGCGATGTATAATATTTTGTGATTTCTCACGAACATACGTATAGCATTTAAATAATTTTGTAATTATATGGAATAGGGGCTTTTCTGAAAATCACAACAATGGTACCTGCAAATGTTATATATGGACATCATTAATCACACTTAATTGGAATTTAAATGGGGCTTCACATGTTTCGCAGTATATACCATGAAACGTATTTTAGAGGAGGGCTATATATATGGAAGTGTTTTATGGGGTTAAACACGTAAAATATATGTCCGATATGTTTTTATTGGGTCAAGAAATCGTGTTAAATGAGAGAATATATTGGAAACAAAACTTAATTTAAAAAAAAAACATATTATAGAATATGGACTTTTCTTAAAATCGCGAAAATAATACCTGCAAATGTTATATATGTTCATTACTAATCACACTTGGTTGGAATTTGATTGGACGTTTCGCATATTTTGCAGTATATATCAGGAAATGTGATGGCGAGAAGGGCTATGAAGATCGAGGTTTTTTTGTGGTTAACCACGTAAAATGTATGTCCAATATATTTCTATTGGGTCGTGAAATCGTGATAAATGTGATAATACGTATATAAACCAAACCTTAATTCACTAAATGTGATAAACAGGGTATATTTAGGCCGATACACTAACATTATACAGGTATAAAACACTGTAATCAAGTAGTATCGGAATATAATTTAATTCTCTTCATTTTCTCAAGACCTACCTTGTCTATATTCACGGGAGGATTGTACTATGTGACATATTAGTAGTAGAAAAAAATATACATATAGTATATATTAATAAAAGACATTCACCGGTATTGTTAAACTGTTCACGTGTATCGCTATGGTACATTCTTTGACAAAAATGCACAGACACATGAAACAAATGTGCAACGATTTTGGTTTACATCGCAGTTGTATGCTGGGAGAGAGTGCAATTTCAGCGAACCATGTGAATTTGACCATGTGAAGGAAAGTCATGTACGAGTGCTATTAATTGTGTTTCGTTGGAATTCGTTTCATTTAAGTGTTAAATCAAATTATTGTGCACAAATATTAGTGTTTCTTTGCAATTATGTTCATGTGAAGTGCTTAAATATAATGGCTGTGCGGAAATAACAGTGTTTGAGGAGTTTTGACAAATTTAATAGACACAGTGTCCTATTTGTCAATATATAGGCTATAAATTACCAAGGACCTATATATTTGGGTGACTTATATAATTTATTCTCTAGTTTTTTCATAGAAAGTAAGTGTAGTTATTTGTACTGTGTAATGTTGCATATGAAAATAGGAATTGACAGGTCTTACATACTGCTGCAGCTAGCTATGTAAAATGCAGAAAAACTAACAAAATTAAACCATACTTCATGATAGGAGAAACACATGGTGTGGTTGAACCCACACGAGCTTACTTATTATGCTATTTCTGACACAATATCTCGTGTCGGCACACTCACGCCCTGTAATCACCTATCATGAAGTTTGGTTGAGTTAGGTAAGATCTTCTTGCATTTAACCAGATTAACAAACCCAAACAATATGTAACTTACATAAATTATATGTGTTCTACCCCACAATTCCCCTGATCATCATATCTGTTGTACACTGAAGAGCAAAAAAACTGGAACACCTGCCTAATATCGTGTAGGGCACAGGCGAGCATGCAGAAGTGCCGCAAGACGAGGTAGTATGGACTCGCCTAAGTCTGAAGGTATGCAGGAGGCATTTCACACCATGAATCCTGCCGGGCAGTCCACAAATCCATAGGAGTGGGAAGCTGTGGAGATCTCTTCTGAACAACATGTTACAAGGCATCCCAGATATGTTCAATAATGTTCATGTCTGGTGATTTAGGTGGCCAATGGAAGTGTCTAAAGTCAGAAGAGTGTTCCTGGAGCCACTCGGCAGCAACTCTCGACGTTTGGGGTGTCGCATTGTCCTGCTGGAATTGTCCACGTCCATCGGAATGCACCATGGACATGAATGGGTGCAGGTGATCGGACAGGATGCTTACCGATCTGTCACCTGTCAGAGTCGTATCTAGATGTATCAGGGGTCCCATTTCACGCCAACTGCACAAGCCCCATACCATGACAGAGCCTCCACCAGCTTGAACAGTCCCCTGTTGACATGTAGGGTCCATGGATTCATGAGGATGTCTCCATACCCGTACACGTCCATCCGCCCGATACAATTGGAAACGAGACTCGTCAGACCAGGCAACGTGTTTCCAGTCATCAACAGTCCAATGGCGGTGTTGGCGGGCCCAGGCGAGGCGTAAAGCTTTGTGTCGTGCAGTCAACAACGGTACACGAGTGGGCCTTCGGCTCCGAAAGCCCATATCAATGATGGTCCGTTGAATAGTTCGCACGCTGGCACTTGTTGATGCCCCAGCATTGAAATCTGCGCCAATTTGAGAAAGGGTTGCACGTCTGTCACGTTTAATGATTCTCGTCAGTCGTCGTTTGTCCCGTTCGTTCACGATCTTTTTCCGGCCGCAGCGATGTCGAAGATTTGATGTTTTACCGGATTCCCGATATTCACGGTACACTCGTGAAATGGTCGTACGCGAAAATCCAAATGTTATCGCTACCTCGGAGATGGTATGTCCCATCTCTCGTGCGCCGACTATAACACCACGTTCAAACTCACTTAAATCTTGATAGCCTGCCATTGTAGCAGCAGTAACCGATCTAGCAGCTTTGCCAGATGCTTGTTGTCTTAAATAGGCACTGCCGACTGCATTGCGTTACTCTGATTGGTTTCATACCTCTGTTTTTTGCATACGCACGCCTATACCAGTTTTTTTTGGCTCTCCAGTGTATATATAGATGGTGCCAAAAGTACTAGTGTTTGTGAATGGTGTAGGGTTGGTAGCAGTTATTTGCATGCAAAACTGACAGATGCAACATGGCTTTGTTTGGTGTTGAAGTTGTCTTTTCATCGCGTTGCTAACATAAATAAAAAGTGAGAACATAAAAAAGAATGTGGGTAGTTAATTCAAAAAATCTGGCCACGAGGATAAGATATGGTAAATCGCCACATTAATCACATAACATTGCAATGGTTGCATGTTATTCGATGATTTGTAAATTGTAGGCTAGCTGTTTTCATTGTGTTGTGTTTCAAGTTGTCAGGCCTGCTGGGAAATATTGAGGAGTTTGATATATCCAACCCACACTGTTGGGATTCTTATGCAGATGCAAGCAAACAATATGATTGATGCTGATAAAAAAATGTGCTTCCTTACCTAGTGTATATGGACCGAAAACTTATGCGATTGTAAGATCGCTAGTTTCGCCTGCTTCCCCCACTACTAAAAGTTCTGAGGGAATATGGGCATTATTGAAGAATCAATTCCCACCGCAGCCTTCGGAGATTTGTAAGCATTTCAAATTCCACAGATGGGAACAGAAACAGAATGAATGTGTAGCCGAGTATATCGCCGAGTTACGTCGCTTGGCAGATCATTGCAATTTTTGCACGAATTTGTATTTAACCCTTCGAGACAGGTTATTTTGTGGAATGCGTGATGAAACAGTTCAGCGGTGGTTGTTTTCAGGGCCTTCACACGCCTTCGCTGAGGCACAGGAGAATGTTTTATCTGCAGAAGCAGCCCTACTGCACACGAGAGACATCAGGGAATCAAGCTCGCAAGTGGTGAATACTCATCATGTTTATTACTAAGCCAGCAATGCACAAGTGCTAATAACAAGTGAAACCAATGTTGTCAGACAAAAGCCTAAGATAGGTAGTACACCAGTGAAGTCTATGGGAATATCACCTTGTTTAGGTTGTGGTTGACTGAATGCATGTATCTCGTGCAGGTTTAGGAATGTTGAATGCCACTCCTGCAAGAAAAAGAAACATATTGAGCGAGTGTCTAGTGTAAATAAATTCCACATTAACATGAGATCCAATGTTAACGTTGTTGGAGATTGAGTCGGATGAGCCTGACGTGTACCATATGCAGTTAATTTAGTCTAGTGGATCTGAGAATATGTGTACNGTTTAGGTTGTGGTTGACTGAATGCATGTATCTCGTGCAGGTTTAGGAATGTTGAATGCCACTCCTGCAAGAAAAGGAAACATATTGAGCGAGTGTCTAGTGTAAATAAATTCCACATTAACATTAGATCCAATGTTAACGTTGTGGAGATTGAGTCGGATGAGCCTGACGTGTACCATATGCAGTTAATTTAGTCTAGTGGATCTGAGAATATGTGTACACCAGTAGTCATGAACAATACACCCATATCTATGGAGCTAGGCACTGGGGCAGGATTATCCATAATTGATGAGATAACATTTAAGAAATCTTTCCCATAATGCACCGAAATTTGTTAAAACTAATCTTATTCTGCAGGATTACAGCCACAATGTGAAAAGAATGTGGATAGTCCCCACTATCGCATTTGCTAGTATGTAATTGGAATATCGCGATGCCCCTAGTAAATTCGTGTTCTCTGTAATTAATAAATCCGATTTATACCATTTTCTGCGAAATATTTATTTTATTTCGGAAAAGCCCCTATTAAATATAATTACCAATAATTTATTTATATTAAATATCTAACATATTCAGAAGTCATTTTAAATATATAACCGGACTGCTGAATGTTCAAGTGATGTTTAAACTTACAGTTGAGATACAAAACACCTAGAAAGTACGAATTATTTCAAAGCTTTTTGGAATGGACCTCGGTGTAATTTCTTTCATTTGTTTGTGAATGATCTGCCAGTCCACATAAACAGGGAGGATACTGTAAAGTTTGCAGACGATACTTCCATAAAAATACCAGATACACTCTGTCAACATGGACATAAAATTTCCCACGCCTTAACAGATTTACAAAAAATGTGGTTTAATGAGAATAACACAATAATAAATATTCCAAAGTCCTCAGTAGTTTATTTCCCATTTAAAACACAAAAAATAATACTTAATTCAAGTATTGGTAGTAAACTTTCCGTAAACACCAAAAATGCAAAACTTCTTGGAATACCAAACAATTGATGACAAACTAAATTGGAATACACATATAATGTTATGCTGTCAGAAATAAGTTCCTTATGTTATGCCCTTAAATAGCAAAAAAATCGATGGTGATCATTTCGTATCGCATATCCAAATCATTCAAAAATCACTGCATTTCGTATCCAACGAAACAACGAGGTCGACCTAAAAAGTCGCACATTTCGTATCCAACTGCAAATTAGAGAAGACCAAAGCAGACGCAGAATTTCGCCAAACATATGCAACTCACCCACGAAGACCCAGTTTCGAATAAAAGTTTCCCCTGGAGTATCCATGTGGCAAAACAAACGGGAACGAAAAGTAGGGGTTGCATACCCAAACAGAACCTGGGTAAATTGGCGCAACACCCCATTTGTTCCAACCTGCGTATGCAACCGAATCAAGGGGAAATTTCAACCTGTGTCAGATTGTTTTGTATGATGTACCCAAACCGAAAAAGGAAAGAACCATAAATGATTCCATTTGTTTCCCAGGGTGTATCCAGGTGGTAAATGTGACCTATCGCTAAAAAAATTCCTATTGCATATCCAGAAGGAATTTAGTACCTCCTTCCTACTCTATAAAATATACAGGATTTGTGATACATTATAAATATATTTTAGGGGAATATTAATTAATTTTTTTTATTTGAAAAGAAAACATTAATTTAATTTCAATAATTGACTTCAACAATCGAAATTAGGGGAAATATTTATTAATTATTTAATTTTTTTTTAGAAAATTTGCAAACAAAACTTAAATTTAATTTAAATAAATTACCTCAACAATCGAAATTGGCAGAACCAAGTTCCGTGGGTACAGCAGATGCAGGTGCATCCGTCGTCATGACCGACATAACTGTTCTATGCCCTCCTCGGGTCGCAAATTAAATTTTTAATTTAAACACAAACAAATCACAAAACGGTAACCCGCACTCACTCGCTTGATTACACTTTAAACAAACAGCAACTCGCTCTCACTTGTGCCTGTACATTAAAACATTTCACTCTCATGTTTACACTTTAATTTTAAATTGTGACAAACAGCAAAAGACTCGCTTATTTACATTGTAATTTTAAACTGTAACCAATAACAACACAATCTAACTCACTTGTTTACACTTTAATTTTAAACTGTAACAAACAGCAACAGCCACACTCTCTCGTTTACACTTTAATTTTAAACTGTAACAAACAGCAACAGCCACACTCTCTCGTTTACACTTTAATTTCAAACAAACACAAAACAGCATTTCACTCACATGTTCGTTTACACTTCAAATTGAAATTAATACAGTTTGCTCACTCCTTTACACTTTAAAATGAAATTCAAACAAACCCAAAACAGCAACTCACTCTCACACACTCGTTTACACTTTAATTTTAAACTAATAACAAAAGCAACAGACTTACTCACTCGTTTACACTTTAAAATAATATTAAAACCAATACAAACAAACACAAAATCGAATCAAACTCACTCACTCACTCGTTTACAATTTTATTTAAAATTAAAAAAAAAACAGCAACTCACTCGTGCCTGTAAATTAAAACAGTTTTTNTCACTCGTTTACAATTTTATTTAAAATTAAAAAAAAAACAGCAACTCACTCGTGCCTGTAAATTAAAACAGTTTTTTCACTCGTTTGCCCTTTATTGTAACAAAAAGCAACTCACTCATACAATCAAATACAAGCAGCAAAAGATCCACTCTCTCACTTAAACACTTTAATTTTAAACTGTAGCAAATAACAACACAGTCTCACTCACTTNCAGCAAAAGATCCACTCTCTCACTTAAACACTTTAATTTTAAACTGTAGCAAATAACAACACAGTCTCACTCACTTGTTTACACTTTAATTTTATACTGTAACAAACAGCAACTCACTGTCACTCGTNAATAACAACACAGTCTCACTCACTTGTTTACACTTTAATTTTATACTGTAACAAACAGCAACTCACTGTCACTCGTGCCTGTAAATTCAATCAGTTTACGGGCACATTTACACTATAATTTTAAACTGTAACAAACAGCAGTTTGTTACAAACTGTAACAAACAGCAGTCTCAGTCGGTTGTTTACAATTTAATTTTAAACAAAAACAGCCCAGACAGCAACTCAATCACACAAACAAATACAAACGGCAACAGACTCACTGGCTCGTTTACACTTTAAACATACACAAACTTCAACTCACTCTCACTTTTGCCTGTAAATTAAAACATTTCACTANTGGCTCGTTTACACTTTAAACATACACAAACTTCAACTCACTCTCACTTTTGCCTGTAAATTAAAACATTTCACTCGCTCGTTTAAGCTTTAATTTTAAACTATAACAAAGTGCAACAAACTCTCTCTTGAACCTGTAAATGAAAAACCAGCTACTTACTCTCACTCACTCGCTCGTTTACACTTTAAATAAACAAANTCTCTCTTGAACCTGTAAATGAAAAACCAGCTACTTACTCTCACTCACTCGCTCGTTTACACTTTAAATAAACAAAAGCAGCAACTCACTCTAACTTGTGCCTGTAAATTTAAAAAAAATTAACTAGCTCGTTTACACTTTAAACAAATACAAACAGCAAACTGTTACCTGTTGAAAGGAGAACTGCCTTCGACACCGCCAACTCCTGTGTGGATTCCGATGGTGAATAGCTGCCGCATGGACCAGTAATGAGTGTAGTCGTTCACCATACCGATGGTTCTTTTTCCATATATACTCTGCCAGGTAGCCAACCTACGACTTTTCCGTCGGCCAAAGCACGAGATGCTGTACCTCAGCGAGCACCAGCTCCACTATATGTTTTGCGTGTGCACCTTCAACACATCACCCCTCTTCATCTTTAGCGTGTTTCATGTGTTGACCACACCACTCTTTTCGCTGCACACCAATTCCCTCCTGTGATTCACTTGCATGTGACGGTAGCCATGAATGTCCAAGTTATTGTAACCTCGCCAACAGTCTGTGATTATGGAAGTGCCCGGTGCGATCCATTAGTGGATGATCTTGACCAGAGTCGCTTCGTTCTTCTTTTCCATGGGCACCAAGAAGAATTTAGTCCGGTCGTCTTTCTGCACCCCCCGAAAACCNGAGTCGCTTCGTTCTTCTTTTCCATGGGCACCAAGAAGAATTTAGTCCGGTCGTCTTTCTGCACCCCCCGAAAACCCACTGGCTGTGAATTTTGTGTCCTTTGTTGTTCTTCTGCTTGCCTAATTTCGACTCGTCGATCTCGACCACTTGGCCCGGCCAAACTATGCATTTCCTGTACATCAGTACCCAGTCTATGCACACTTGGCAGCAGAAACCCGACCAGGCGATGACCATCTTCCCCGAGCACTGAAGTACGTTCACGATCGTCTGCTGTCGTGGGTACTTGATCAGGCACCACAGTAAAGACAGCTCGATGATCTTGCCCGGCGACAAGTTTGAATCTCCCATGAAACTGCCCTACCTCGCCGATACTTTGAAATTGCATTTCGTTCCATCCTCCATTCGCCGTCGGCACCGGTAAAACAAACCCCTGTTGTCCACGAGTTTCGTTTTCCCTTCTCCACATCGTTCGCACCCTATCGATGGCCTGAAGATTTCGTGCTCTACGAGGAACGTGTTTACATCCAGCGAGGAATGGATTGCTTGCCTGGCGTTCAACATTGTGATTTTACATCCCCCACACACCATCGCGTTTCATGAGAAAAACTTTTTTCAAAAAAACTAAACTTAGATACACTAAACGGAATCGGTGGAATATTCGATACGGCACCGATCCATTAAGGAAACAATTTGAATGAATACCTTATACTACACTCATGCTTTTACAGTTTCACCCTATGAGCACTCAATGTGGAACAATTACCTAAGTGGTTCTTCGGTGGTCTTAAATAATACTGGAATGATCGTAAATATCTGAATCGCAGCATTCCTCCTACTATTCCCCTTTCCCCTCGGGCACATTGTCTCGAGGCCCACCCCTCTCCCTCTCCATTTTTTTATCCTCCACTCCATATTTGGTGCATGGTATTCTCCTCTCCAATCCCCACTCTTATATTTTTTAAGCCTTCGCTACATATTTGGTGCATGGCCTCCCCTCCACGCTCACTCTTGTCTTTTTTTTTTAATGTAGCCCTCCCCCAACTCGTCATCACTCTTGTTTATTCTAACTCCATATTTGGAGCATGACCTTCTCTATGCTCGTCCCCTACTTCCCCTTCCACCAATGTCACTTGATGTCAACGTCCTCACCAAGCTGTGATTCAAGTTCTGGCATTCGCACTCGCGCAGCTGTTTTTTTTTCTCTTATTGTGGTGAGCATGGCTTACTTCTTGCATCGTTCCATGCAAGTGATTTATTATATGAGTCATCGATATCGAAGGGGGAAAATGATCATGTATTCGGTGCAGGTCATGATACAGCGAGTGCATGTAAGTACCCAGCATTATTTTATCAAATGCATTACTTGTAAATTGTGTGTAAAAATGTCTACTAAAATTATATTTTTAGTGCCTGGATTATAAGGGTCTTCACTGGTTATGGATAAAAGATTCAAAACTAAATTTTTCCAAACAAACTGTTTCCTTTCTGAAAAATATCAAACAAAGACTTTCAGCAATTACTAAATGACGATTCTTTGCGACCGGATAAAATGTTGTATTCCGTGTGTGGAAAATTTGTATATTCGAGTTTCATTTCTCATTTGTATCTTAATGTTCCGAAAGCCAAAATCAAAGGAATCGCGAATGATTGGCGCAAAGATTTATTGCAGTCAGCATATTCCGTAAAACTTTCGATGGAAAGGTACCTGTCTAAATACTCATTTCCCTTGGACATTTTCATAGTCGGCCACTCTTTTGATGGTTTACTGGAGCGAATAATATCGGAAATTTACGACGAGGCGGAATTGTACAAGTATGTGAAATGTCTATTTTTCGTAGCTCCCACCCTCTCTCACTCCGTTGCAATGTCACCAAAAATTAGATTTGCAAAATTTTCAAAAATGTTTTCGATGATTCGCTTTTACCATCGTTGGCAGAGGCTTGAGTGGTGAAGTCCAAATGCAGTTTATTTTCCAAAGAACAATTACTAGCGCTTTATAATCAATTTAGAAAGAATTTCATGTTGTTATTACCACACGAATTTTTTTCAACTACTCACGACTCATCATCAACCGTAGATAAAACAATTGGATTGTTGAAAGATTATACAATTGCACTAAATGGGGAATATTCGGTCGTTATGTGGTCATTACAAAATCATATTACACTACAATCACAGATTTCAAAACGAATTGCATGGCCAACAATTCCCTACCATTTGATTCGAGATGGCCCGCCATTGGCGAGAAAAATACTTCGGATAGGGTCAATTTGTGATTCTAGTTAAATTTTTTCGATTACGGCTACGTGATGATCTCCATATGAGATTCATGTTTCAATATTTCTCTAAAAACTAAAAATACTATTAAACAAAGCCATTCTCCCCTCGGCCACGCATTGTTACTAAACAGCAAGTTGATCAAAAATTATATTACAGCTTTAATTGTGCAAGGTGGGAGGGGCGATTTCGTCGGGAAAAAAAGCAACATGGTAAATTATATATAAGATCAAATAAATAGTTACTGACAACAACTTAAAAAAAAAATGGCAGCTTCCATTGGTGTTTGTCTGAACAATTTTTTATAAATTTTACACTTTTGGCGGAACCATTAGATTCAAATGCAGCAAATAAAAAATACGATAAATTGAGTGACGAATACATCAAACTTTTAGATATTCGAGAATATAAACTTTCAAATGTCAGTATCATTTTCATGTGCAATGAAAAAATATTCAATAAAATTGTTAAAAACAACTTGTTTCTATTAGACGGCATAAACAACTACGAAGCTCTGTTGAACTAAACCCGGAATTCAAAATAGATTCTATTTTATACAAAGTTCAAGATCTAAACAATCACACAAAAATATGTTTTTGTGACATGTTTAAGATTTTACCAAAATAGATGGGCCAACATTCGACGATAATCAGCCAACAAAACCAAATTTTTGCGAGTTACTTGGCAAGTAAACTGCCAGAAATTATCGAATAATTCACTCGAGATGTATTCAGACTCGTAGAAAAGTTCAATAAATTAAACATTGTTTCCCTGGTCGAATTATTTTCCCGATCCCACGTGATAGAATTCGTTCGAGTAAGTTCGCTATTACACATACTGTTTGTACCTGTAATGGGTTTCTGCCTCGCATTCGCGTTGGCTGATCTTACACATGAAGTAGTGCAAAAGCAAGAAGATCCGTCCACGAGTCCCGAAGCGCAAAATACACCGAGTTCCAATGATGTTCTTTGTAATTTGGTGTTTACGTTTTTTTGAAAAACGTCTTCAAACACGATGCCGCATTCGAGCATTACATTTCACTCCTCCTTGGGCACGGTGACCATAAAGCCACCTTGATAAACGTACACAAATTATTTTATTGACATTGCAATGGAATTTACAGGAAACTATTCGGACCTCTGTCAAAAGAGTCAATCACCACCGTCCAATTACAAGGTTTATGCACGAATCTGTTTGATAAAAACAGAAACTATTTACCGCTACTTATCTAAACTGTCAACGAAAAACTACGATTTCAATTAACGAATGTTCCCGTTCGTTTTCTGCAGCAGAAACAACTGGTGCCAAAAGGTGGCGATTGTCTATGGCTATTTCCTAGCCTTTGGTCTTCGAACAATGAGAGCAAAAGAAATCAAGACGTCATAGTGCATTAAACTAATGAGGTCGGTAATTGAACATATTCTCAATGTTAATTTACCCACTTATACGTTCATGCAGGACTTTTTTTCGATAATTCGCGAGCACGACTCTATCGTGGACGTAATAATATATCAGATAGAGGGAAACAAGCCATTAATGGAAACAATTTCAAAAGAATTTAACGTCTAACAACACTTGGTACCGTATCACATCATGTACAAAAAAATATAGCAAATGGTCACAATTTTTTTTTTTCGATTGCTTTGTTAACTTGCAAATACAATTCAGCCATACAACTACCCTTGACATACTTTCGGCTTGACCAAATCCAAAATCACTTTATGTTGTTTAACATACCAGTTGTTATTTGGGTGGTATTTCATGGGACACTTTATGTAGTTTAGCATACCAGTGGCTATTTGGATTGTAGTTCAAGGAAGTTTAGTACCGGAGAAAAGGGGACTTCGGTACTAGGAGCTGGGGGCATGGAGCATCGGAGCTTTTCATGCTTTGTCATTCCAGTCTCCTATTGGCCATATTTAACACAATGTTGGATCCAGGTGACCTTGACCTTTTACCTTGACCCTGGTGACATTTGACCTTGAAAACTCAAAAAACAAAACAAAAAAATAAAAACAAAAAATCTAAAAATAAAACAAAATTTAAAAAAAAAATTAAAAAATATTTAGAATTTATTAATCTATTATTTTAAAATTTATTTTTTTAAAAACATAAATTTCCGGAGTTTCCCCTCGCCTAAACCACCCCTCAACAATACTCATTCTATTGTGTGTGGCCAGCTTGGTTTTTTTCGTCTGTCATTTGTTTATAAATTACTGGAGGATGCCATCTTGTTTTTTTCAGTTTGTAATTTGTTTATACATTGCTGGAGGATGCCATCTTAGTTTTTCGTTTGTCATTTGTTTATTTATTGCTGGAAGATGCCATCATGGTTTTTCGTTTGTCATTTGTTTATACATTGCTGAGGATGCCATCTTGGGTTTCATATATTTTCATCACCTAGCTTGCACCAATTAATCCACCAGGTGAGCTGCCAATTTAGCCACCAGGTGACACCCATATTTGTTTATGTTTTTAAAGTACAGGTGGTGCTGTAAGTGCCCTCTATGTTGGATTCTATTTTCGACACATAGGTGGCATTAAATTATTAATTCGGTCGCCAGGCAAGCTGTCAGCAATTATATATACAGGCATAGGAATATATGTAATTTTCCATTCCTATTTTTTAAAAAAAATATGTATTTTTCAATTAACAGTATACCTACATGCATGATGCAGGACTTTGACTACATGTTTAATTCATTAAATACATATTTTTTATTAAAAACTGTGGAAACGATTATAAAAGTAATTTATTTTATCTCAATGCTAAATAAAGCTTATAAAATTAAGGTGGCACTAGTGTACTGATTTCTCACCGGACGACATGCCTATTTAGCCTCAAGGCAGCAGCCATATTTGTTTATGTTTTTAAAATATAAGTGGTTCTGTCGGCCCCCTCTGTATTGGATTCTATTTTCAACACATAGGTAGCATTATTTTCTCGATTTCACTGCCAAGCCAGCTGTCGGTACCCGCTCATTCTGATGATTCAGCCACAAAGTAAGCTGTTGCCACTCACATTTATTTTATAGACATAAAAAACAGTAATTTTCCATCCTTTTTAAGAAGTTAATTTTTCCACTCAGCAGTAAGCGTACATGGATAATTTATTAGATCGATAATTTTATTGTATTAAAAACTTTAATTTAAACTGTTCAAAAATCATTTTGTGTTTTAATGATAATTTAATGATAATTTAAATTGAGTATTTATTCTGTTCCCTATAAACCTACCCCTTTAGTCCGACCAATTATTCACCCATGCTTAATCCCTTGCCACTCTTGTTTTCAGTATTGTCCAACAGAGCGTGCTAGTGTGAGGAAAGAATATAATGAGAAAATGTCGACACTCTGCACAGTTTTTAATATTAATGTTCTTATCAATATTAAAAACTGTGCCGAGTGTCGACATTTTCTCATTATATACATTACGAATTTAAACAAAACACAAGTATAATATATTTTTTTTAAAAATGTCTATTTATATGTTACCTCACTTTTAACTAACTAAATATTTTATTTTATTATATACATTGAAGCCATTGATAATTTTTATCTGACAACTATAAGGGGAACAAACATTAATACAAATTAAATACCCAACAAAAACACAACTATTTATTTATTTACTAAATAAATTAGCAGGCTTTGCCTCCTAAACCATCTGCCAGACAAACCACAATATTTCGGCTTAGAATCCGCTTTCACAAAACCAAAACCGCAACGAAGCATCTCGGTCTTTGCGGCCATTATTAACAAGTCCTGAATTTTAAAATTCCGGGTTTTTTAGGAACCACTCCTCTCCTTTCCCCCCACAGGCAGGGAAGGAGAGGAAACCATTAATGGTTACCAGGTCCCCTGGCGCTACCCAGGGGTCCTTTAACAAAATGACTGCTGGCTTAGCCTCAGAGCAACAATTTAATCTACAGCCAGGCGGGACAGGCTAGCTGTCCCCAACCTGGGTGCTCAGAAATGACATACAATAGGGAGAACCAGAGCTCTCACAAGGGCTTGTACTTCCCCCGCGCTGAGGGAGTAGCATCCCGGTGATGCACAATGGCGGCGGCTCGGCACAGTTTCTCATCTGATGCCATAGGTGACAGATCGCTCTCTCACCCCTCGTCTTTTAGCATTCTAACTGGTAAGTTCAGATATTTAATTCAATCAGGTTGCAGGATATTATCAGGCATCCATGTAACATGCATATATTTCCCCGCTAAATTACAAATCTGCTCAAATTTGTAGTATCGGTACGGACCAGCTAGTCTCTGAAGGAATATGTAACCTCATAAAACACAGTACTAGAACATAGTTTTTTTATTTATATATTTACCACCTATCTAATTTGCAAAGCGTTATCTCAGTACCAATGACACTACTGTAACACTTCGTTTGCATTCACCAAATGTGTTCGAAGACACGAAAAGTGTGAGAGTTCTAATAATGCAGATCGAGTGTGTAAAATGTGGCATGGCATTTGCTAGGCGTGATAACTTGCAGAGGTATGCAAAAACCTGCGTAGCTATAGGACCTTCACCTGCCAAAATTAGTTGTGTACAGTCTCCTTCTCAGCAGTGTACGAGTGTACTTCCCACAAAACCAAGGGTTCAGAATGAGCATCTACCATCGTCCCAGCGCCCATCACTTCTAAGAATCATGGCAGGGCCTGGGTTGGTTAATGCCAATGGTTTTGTGGAAGCCCAAACTGCATTTCATCATAGTCTAAAGATCTATGCCTCCACAACGAGAGCAGANACGCCAATGGTTTTGTGGAAGCCCAAACTGCATTTCATCATAGTCTAAAGATCTATGCCTCCACAACGAGAGCAGATATTCGAAGTCTATTTGCACATGTTTAACTCTAATGGGGGAAAACAGCAGCGTTGGATCTCCACATAAACACACCAACAATAAAAATTAATGTATGGTTCAAACATAACATAGCAAAACTGACCTCATTTAACGAAAGGAAGGTATTCAAATCGAAAGGCAATATATCGAAAATATTGTAAAAAACCACATGCTGGAAATATACGTTACGAGAAAGAAGCATACAAATAGCATGTTGTGGGGTAAGTATTAACGAAAAATCAATCATAGAGTGCCCCTTCCCTTTTAAACAAAATGCTTGCTCACTTCAGCAAAACATTTGTTTAGAATTCATTTTCGAAAAAATCATGTGACGTGTACGGATGCGTTATGCGGCTTTCTATAAAGTACTCATGGCTCTAAAAACCCCTAAACAGAGTTAAAACCACTTCGCTAACCCTCATGGTATGCGATATGCATAGTGAAGGATTCCATTAAAAAACATTTCCTCCCAAGTTTAAAATGAGTACATTAAAAAATTAAGGCAGCTGGAAAAAAATATCCATATGGTTACTCCACGTGCAACGATATTTCTAGCTCCCAGTGTCCGCATATTAAATTCTTTATGCATTTAATAATGTATGTATAGAAAATTTTCCTGAGTAAATATTATAGACCACGAGAAGAAGCTAGCATAAAGGTACAGCCACCGTAAATATAAAATCGTAAAAAAACACTTACCTTCGGCAAACAAAATTTCTGTATTTTCATACATTCGCATGCGCTCGCTCCATTAAAAGATATATCTGATCTGCCATAAAATACCCCGCACCCTCCCTCACTATAATCTAACTACACTGCTAGGTGACTTTAGCCGAATGAAAAGTGACATGCGAACATGTGTATGTATATGTGCGGCATCTAATCCAGTAGGTGTCAATATTATTCTCTCTTTATGAACTACGCGAACTAAAACATAGTTTAATTCCCGAGATGCTATTTAAGCCATTTGAGAATTTTTTTTTATTATTAATTTTCTGCTGATGTCACTGATGTCGTTTGTCTGGGGTCCACTTTTTCCATCGTTCATTCACTTCATCAGCGATGTTTATGTTCTTAATTTCGATATTGTTCACTCGGCAATAGCATGTGTAGAGAGTTTAGGCTATACAAAAAATAGTTTGGACCTTCCCCAGACAAACCATCGATGAGTGCGTGCATGAAATTTTCCTTGTAATAATCGTAATCAATGCCTGATTGTATCGCTCCTCGAAATGATCGATCGCATAGAGCTGACATTTGCTAAAGGGAGAAAACTCACTATTGTAAAAGGGAAACTGGTGTTCACCACTTCCCAACACTTCCCCTCGCAAAAGATCACATCGTAAAAATTTTACCAGTTTTCCACATTAAACGAAGTGTTCTTCAACTGGTTCTACTCGAATTGAAAATCATTCTCTTTCGTGCTAACTGTACAGTGCGTACAACTTGGTAATTACATTTTCATCAATACTTCCAATTAGACTTTCGATTTCGTGAGTAATTTCACCATTAATGCACACGACGGAATAAACACCGATATATTCATACTTGGTTGATCCGATGGACGACCTCACCCTACCATCCGATATAGAGCGCTCTTCATCACCATAGCCACTATTATCGTCGTCATTGTTGAGGTTTTCCATTTGCACCCGACAACCATTTGCAGTGATCGATTTTCCATAATTTCACATTTGCCTGATCTTTTGGTGGATGAACCGGTGTTGTCTGACATACTCGTCGTCCGATCGAGTTTTAAAGAAAAAACTTCTCGCGATGAACGGCAAGTCACAGAAATAACAATGTCTTCACCGTCTTTGAAGGGATAGTAAAAGTAAACAAATGGCACGAGCTCGTCCTTTAGCGTCCATATATTGATGGGACTAATTTTTTTTAAATCGTCATATGTACTCAGCAATTTGTAAACATGATCTCGAATGGTCGTCAAGGAACACTGTGCTGGATTGTCTTACACAAACCTGAATGTTAAATTTTTTTGATTGCGATTAGATGCGAGTAAGATGGCAGAAAAATTATGTGCACTGACAAAATCCATCAGAATGGGTAAAATTAGGTGAAGATTGGCCTTTTTGGGCCAATGTGTCACCTGACAACAAATCTTGATGTAAAATGGGAACGTGGCTGCGGTAAAGTTTTCGACGAACTCGATCCCATGGTCGCACTAAACGAGGTTCTCTTTGCATGAGTCGAAATTGTGTTCTTTGTGGATGTCAAAGGAGAAAGTTATGAATTGGTAAGCCAATTTTTTTTTGTGCAACCATCCCCCGATCGATCATACTCGGCTGCTCGCTGTTTTTTTTTCCGACCAATAGGCAAACACGCACTTTAACAACAGATCATAACCAAAGGGTGAAAATTCGCATGGGGTGATTTTGCCGAGTTTGCTGGATCCGACAATGGAGATGATTTTGTTTCGATTGTGTTTTGTGACGTACCGATTCACAAGTTGCATTATGGTGCGATCCAAGTTCGCATCGACTCTTTCTCGANTGCATTATGGTGCGATCCAAGTTCGCATCGACTGTTTCTCGACCAATCTTCTCGATGTCCTTGATAATTTTCCCAATCTCTTCCCGATCATCGTCCATTCTGCTCAAGTATATAACCCTTTTTGCAAAATGAGGTATATATAATAATGCTCACGAACAAGAATGAGACGAAAATGTTGATCAAATCAGTATACAGGAAAAGGTTGGGCCATTTTATTTTGCTAGAAATGCAAAAATACAAATGTTCGAGATTATTCTGCAAGTATTCGTTGGTCTTGTCCAACAGCAGATACATGATATGCTTGACAGTAAGAAAAACAATTTAGTTTTCTCATCTTATATACAAACCCATGTTATTAAAAATGTTTTATGGTGAAAACAATTTTTTTTATATCTGGAATTAATTTTCTTTGGGAAAAGGGGGGGGGGAGGGTTAAATCAACAATGGAATTAATTTACCATGGAAAAGGAGTTTTCTTTTACCAATCGCGATTACATTGCCGCAATTTAGGCAGCTGAGAAACGAACCTTTTCCAAAATAGTAGAGTGAGAGTGATGATGTTCTCTTTTTTCTTGTGTTGTTTGTCGCCAACATTCGTCATTTTGTTTTCGCATCAGCGATTCGTCTCGATTTTCTTTATTCGAGAATATTTTTTTTTTGCATTATCCTGCCAAAAATTAAGTAACTCTACTATTTTTTCATACAGTAATCCTTGTAAATGCAACCAATCCTTCTCATTTAAATTTGCAAATAATTTTTTACATATTTATACAAGGTTGGTTTTGTCGATCATTGTAAAAATTGTAGCCATGTTTCCTTTAATGAAATATTCACAAACAAAATGTAAATGTTCATGACTTATTCACTAATTATGTGAAAATACACTTTTGTTGATTTTGATAAATGCACCAAGTTCCTCCTCCCTTTTTATGTTGCTTTCATTTATTGTCTGTCTCATATAAATTGGCGAGATTTTGACAGTCAGTGAGTGGCAACTTGACCTACACGAAATAAACAACATGCCATTTACAAAAACCTTTATCAGCTGATGCATGAACGGACAAAAATTAATATTATGTTGGCTATTCTGCGTGCACTGCCGACGCATATTACACAAGCAGAAAATGCGTGGATAAGAAAGAGTTCTTAGATAAATTAATACATTTTATTTTACGTGGTCATAAAACAGCAGTTTTTAGAGTTACAAACTAAACTTCGTCCCAAAGTAGTAATNACCAATCTTCTCGATGTCCTTGATAATTTTCCCAATCTCTTCCCGATCATCGTCCATTCTGCTCAAGTATATAACACTTTTTGCAAAATGAGATATATATAATAATGCTCACGAACAAGAATGAGACGAAAATGTTGATCAAATCAGTATACAGGAAAAGTTGGGCCATTTTATTTTGCTAGAAATGCAAAAATACAAATGTTCGAGATTATTCTGCAAGTATTCGTTGGTCTTGNGTTGGGCCATTTTATTTTGCTAGAAATGCAAAAATACAAATGTTCGAGATTATTCTGCAAGTATTCGTTGGTCTTGTCCAACAGCAGATACATGATATGCTTGACAGTAAGAAAAACAATTTAGTTTTCTCATCTTATATACAAACCCATGTTATTAAAAATGTTTTATGGTGAAAACATTTTTTTTATATCTGGAATTAATTTTCTTTGGAAAAAGGGGGGGGGGGTTAAATCAACAATGGAATTAATTTACCATGGAAAAGGAGTTTTCTTTTACCAATCGCGATTACATTGCCGCAATTTAGGCAGCTGAGAAACGAACCTTTTCCAAAATAGTAGAGTGAGAGTGATGATGTTCTCTTTTTTCTTGTGTTGTTTGTCGCCAACATTCGTCATTTTGTTTTCGCATCAGCGATTCGTCTCGATGNGATGTTCTCTTTTTTCTTGTGTTGTTTGTCGCCAACATTCGTCATTTTGTTTTCGCATCAGCGATTCGTCTCGATGTTCTTTATTCGAGAATATTTTTTTTTTGCATTATCCTGCCAAAAATTAAGTAACTCTACTATTTTTTCATACAGTAATCCTTGTAAATGCAACCAATCCTTCTCATTTAAATTTGCAAATAATTTTTTACATATTTATACGAGGTTGGTTTTGTCGATCATTGTAAAAATTGTAGCCATGTTTCCTTTAATGAAATATTCACAAACAAAATGTAAATGTTCATGACTTATTCACTAATTGTGTGAAAATACACTTTTGTTGATTTTGATAAATGCACCAAGTTNGTGTGAAAATACACTTTTGTTGATTTTGATAAATGCACCAAGTTCCCCCTCCCTTTTTATGTTGCTTTCATTTATTGTCTGTCTCATATAAATTGGCGAGATTTTGACAGTCAGTGAGTGGCAACTTGACCTACACGAAATAAACAACATGCCATTTACAAAAACCTGTATCAGCTGATGCATGAACGGACAAAAATTAATATTATGTTGGCTATTCTGCGTGCACTGCCGACGCATATTACACAAGCAGAAAATGCGTGGATAAGAAAGAGTTCTTAGATAAATGAATACATTTTATTTTACGTGGTCATAAAACAGCAGTTTTTAGAGTTACAAACTAAACTTCGTCCCAAAGTAGTAATNAATACATTTTATTTTACGTGGTCATAAAACAGCAGTTTTTAGAGTTACAAACTAAACTTCGTCCCAAAGTAGTAATGTATAGGTGTTCAAAATTAAATGCACGTTAAAATGATCCATATTAAAATGAAACAACTCCAAACCTTAGAAGTTCTATTCATGTCGTATCGCCACTCTCCATCCATGCTTTCCATACACGCTTGATATTAATTCCAAAAGCCTACAGAAATATCGAACGGTATTGTTGAATTATTTTTTCAAATAATTTGACGAAACATATTTCTATCTCGTGTCGTTTCAAACCAGTAATAGGAGAAAAGTCAACTTTTAAAAAGTCGGGATCAGAAGGCAGGCAAGTGTGCTGCTACCTGTAGTGAAACTTACGAACATATACCAAAGGTTTTATTTTTCGCTCTTATCAGCGTTTCCGGTGTTACAATTTGAATGGCGTTCCGTAACTCTCGGTTCGAGGTGGTGAGGGGGTAGCGAGCTCGCATTCGACACGTTAATGTGAAGGGAACGGTCTGATGTTTCCTTGCCGAGAATGAGGTAGACGATACCTTCATGTCTAAGTTGAAAACACCGAACACGAGCGCACTTCCCCCAAAGTGAATGTGTTTTGCACTTTAACCAAAAACACTGTTTTCGGCCCTTTCTTTTTCACGAACCCAATGTTATNCCCAAAGTGAATGTGTTTTGCACTTTAACCAAAAACACTGTTTTCGGCCCTTTCTTTTTCACGAACCCAATGTTATGGAATCCATTATTCGGACATGCTTATAGAGTGGTTGTTTCCTCAGTTAGAAGAGGCGGCGGGGTACTTCATTTTCCAGCAGAATGGCGCTCAACCCATTTGGCACCTAGCTGTTAGTGGATTCCTGAACGAGACGTTGCCATAATGCTGGATTGGTCGAGGAGCAGCTGGTAACCAGGCTCTTCATCACTGGCACCCAAGAAGCCAGGATCTTACCCCATGCGATTTCTTATATGGGGGTACATAATGGATCAAGTGTTTTGTCCACCATTGCCGGCTTACATTGACGACCTTAAAACGAGAATTAAGGACGCCACCCAAACCGTAACACCGGACATGCTGACAACAGTGTGGAACAAGTTTGATTATCGCATAGATGTCGTTCGGGTCACTCATGGTGGTCACATTGAATATTTATGAATGTATGGTAAACGAACTTCACAGTTCCACAGTTAATTTGATTGGTCAATCAAAGTTGTAGGTTGTTTGGTTTTGATATTATAGTCCTTGAATGTCGGGGTATTATTTTATACTCAACCTGTATAATCTAATGGGAAATTATTTTGCATGAGCATTTTAAGTTTTGATTTTTTCTTCCTTTATCCATTGAAACACATGGAACACAGTATTAATAAATCCAATGTTCCGAGTAGATTCTGATGAAGATTAGAGTAATTATAATTTATTGCGATTATTTTGACCAGTTAACATTAAATGTAACCATATCCCCTTCAAAGCCGATTTCGACCATCTCCAACCCCTGTGCATTTCGGGAGTCATTAAAGTTTCGCCATATTTGGATACAATCACATCGAATGCCGACTTTTTGTTGAGAATGTCCACCACCATAGATAAATTTTTTCGCACATTGTTTGTTTGTCGAACGTATTCATCTTTGATTATGTTTAAAATTTCCATCCATGTTCTTTTTTATCATTTATTATACAACGAACATAAAAATACAATTGCCAATAAAAACATTCCATCAAAACTTTTGAAATGTTGTAATAAATGTGCAGTATTCCACAATGTGAATAATGCAGAAAAAAAAAACAATTGTTTTCTGCGATCTTATAATCTATTCGGCAAACTCAGGTTTTAGAAATGGCGAAAAAAGTAAATGAGCAATGCCATACATCATAATGGCTTTTTGTCTTATAAAAAAAAAGTTTTCTTCACTCTCAATATTCATGTTTTGGGAATCGCAGATATACGAGTCGTGGAGTTGTGACTGCCAGTAGTTTGGTTTTGTGTAATCGGGTACATGAGAAAAACATTTACCAAGTGATGGCAACTTGGAATCTTTCCAGTGATGATGAATTTAACCTTTTGGCATAGGATATAGAACATTTTGAGACATCTAGTCAATTTGATCTTGATAAATCTTTGGATTTAGAAACTTTGCTTGGGCACGATTATATCGATTCTACCAAAATTATTTCGACAAGATGCTTGAAGAATTGCCTTAATGCAATGAGCTGGAATCTCTTCAACTAGACCCAAACAACAGCATCTCTCTGGCAGTGAGTTGGAATCTCTTCACCTAGTATACAAACTGCAACCACGGCAACAACAGCAACAGCATCCATCGGACAGTGAGTTGGAATCTCTTCACCTAGAACCCAAACTGCAACAACAGCTACAAAAGGAACAGCATCCATCGGGCAGTGAGTTGGAATCTTTTCAACTAGAACCCAAACAGCAGCAGTAACAACAGCATCCCTCGGGCAGTGAGTTGGAATCTCTTCACCTAGAACCCAAACTGCAACAACAGCAACAACATCCCTTGGGTGGTGAGTTAGAATCTCTTCATCTAGAATCCAAACTGCAACAACAACAGCAACAGCATCCATCGGGCATTGAGTTGGAATCTCTTCACCTAGAACCCAAACTGCAAAAACAGCAACAGCATCCCTCGGGTGATTAGTTGGAATCTCTTCACCTAGAACCCAAACTGCAACAACAGCAACAACATCTACAGCATCCCTCGGGCGGGGAGTTGGAATCTCATCACCTAGAACCCAAACTGCAACAACAGCATCCCTCGGATGGTGAGTTGGAATATGTTCGCCTAGAACACAAACTGCAACAACAGCAACAGCATCCCTCGGGCTGTGAGTTGGATCATCTTCACCTAGAATCCAAACTGCAACCACAGCAACAACAGCAACAGCATCCATCGGGCAGTGAGTTGGAATCTCTTCACCTAGAACCCAAACTGCAACAACAGCAACAACAGCAACAGCATCCCTCGGGCTGTGAGTTGGAATCTCTTCACCTAGAATCCAAACTGCAACAACAGCAACAGCATCCATCGGGCAGTGAGTTTCGAATCTCTTCAACTAGAACCCAAACAACATCAGAAACAACAGCATCCCTCGGGCNTCGGGCAGTGAGTTTCGAATCTCTTCAACTAGAACCCAAACAACATCAGAAACAACAGCATCCCTCGGGCGGTGAGTTGGAATCTCTTCACCTAGAACCCAAACTGCAACAACAGCAAAAGCATCCATCTGGCAGTGATTTGGAATCCNTGAGTTGGAATCTCTTCACCTAGAACCCAAACTGCAACAACAGCAAAAGCATCCATCTGGCAGTGATTTGGAATCCCTTCAACTAGAACCCAAACAGCAGCAGCAACAACAGCATCCCTCTGGCGAGGAGTTGGAATCTCTTCAACTATAACCCGAACTGCAACAACAGCAACAACAGCAATAGCATCCCTTGGGCAGTGAGTTAGAATCGCTACAATTTAATTCCGAAAATCAGCAGCAGCAATTTGATTCCGAACAGCAGTGGCAGAAGCAGTTCCTTTGTGCTGGGTTGTAATCACTTCAACTCGAACCTGAACAGCAGCAACAGCAGCCCCTTTGTGGTGAGTTGGAATCACTTCAACTCGAACCTGAACAGCAGCAACAGCAGCCTTTGTGGTGAGTTGGAATCACTTCAACTCGAACCTGAAAAGCAGCAACAACCACAGCACCCAACTGGTGATGGTGATAAAGACAGCTGTTTGACCAAATTTAATAATTCGCGTTTTTGATAAAAGGAAATGGCAATCATCGGTGGACGATGACAATGAGGGATAATTACATTCCGATAAAGATATAAAGTAAAAGCGAGAGTTTGGTTCAAAAGTGAAAAGACGATGCAGCAGCAACGACGATGTCATCGACAGATAGGTGAAGAAAGATGTTGATTGGTATTTGAGTGAANCCTTTGTGGTGAGTTGGAATCACTTCAACTCGAACCTGAAAAGCAGCAACAACCACAGCACCCAACTGGTGATGATGATAAAGACAGCTGTTTGACCAAATTTAATAATTCGCGTTTTTGATAAAAGGAAATGGCAATCATCGGTGGACGATGACAATGAGGGATAATTACATTCCGATAAAGATATAAAGTAAAAGCGAGAGTTTGGTTCAAAAGGGNAAGTAAAAGCGAGAGTTTGGTTCAAAAGTGAAAAGACGATGCAGCAGCAACGACGATGTCATCGACAGATAGGTGAAGAAAGATGTTGATTGGTATTTGAGTGAATCTCGGAGTTAAGGATCTTCCAGTGACTACAATGAAGAAAATGAAAACATTACTTTGGGAATGAAAGGACAACTGCAAAAACGTCATGAGTTGGTAAATGTTAATTTGGCAAGAACTTTGGTTGCCGATTTTAAATTTGGCATATACAATGAAAAAAAAATATCCAATGAAGTTTGGATATGCTACACAGCGAGGCATAAAAATTTGTTGCATAACTAAACCTGTTCTGTATGTACACTTAACAAAGAGTATGACTACCAATCTCGAAGAAAACAGCAACTTGTATATGAAGGTGTACGGAATTCCTTGGGATGTTACCTATTCGACGAGAGACATCAAACTCGACATAGTTTGTTCAATCTTGAACGAAACTTGGATCAAGCATATCTTTGTGGCGAATAAAGTACAGGCTACATATTTGTAAAAAAAAAAAAAAAAAAAAACGAGAGTGCCTAGAAAGAAAATGATAACTTATCTCACGAAAGCTTGGAATGTAATTGGGGGAATTTGTGAGTTTCACAGTAAAAAGCAAACAATTTGGGCATGTGTCTTATAGTTAGATTGATTTGGGTTTTGGTTACTTGAGACATTAAAAGTAAAGGGGAAAAGCACATTAAATGATTTTAAAAAAAATTATTTTTTTCTTTAATTTTCTTTTTTACGGGTTTTTTTTCCCTGTACATGAGATTTAGTGTGCGTGTGTATGAATGAATAAATAAATAAATAAATATATATATATATATATATATATATATATAAGGAAAACACAAACTTATTTCACAATATCAAAATTAATATCGAACAACCACAATCGCCCTTGGAGTGGGCTGACGACTACGACGATATGGGCTCCTGGAGAAAAGATAACATAAACTTCCCATCTCTGGAATTTCTCAAAAAACTCAATCAACCAACGACTTTGAACGAAATTCCGCAAGCGAAATGCACAACAATATCGTTTGTAGAAGAAGTGGATTTGGAACTGGATAAAACGATGGTCATCGGCATTCAGTTTGGTGTTTATGCCGGTGAAAACATTCATCTAGAATTTCGATGTGCTACAGTAAATAGCATTTACATGTCTCATGTTCAAAGACCAGTTCCATTTTCGCACCTATGTATAAATAAGTATGTTGGGTGATCATGGGTAAAATTTGTGTCTCAGAAAATACGCGGCATACGTTGGAACATTCCACATAACGCACATTATTATTATCCGATGGTGAACGNTCATCTAGAATTTCGATGTGCTACAGTAAATAGCATTTACATGTCTCATGTTCAAAGACCAGTTCCATTTTCGCACCTATGTATAAATAAGTATGTTGGGTGATCATGGGTAAAATTTGTATCTCAGAAAATACGCGGCATACGTTGGAAAATTCCACATAACGCACATTATTATTATCCGATGGTGAATGTTGAAACAATTAGCAAAATCGTACACAAAAGTTGGATCCGACATATCGTCGTGAGGGGTACTCAAAAAATCCACTTTTTGATGAAGTTTGGAGTGCCAGCCGAAAAGCTTGTAATAACTACTCAAAAATTTCCCATTGAATCTGACACTTGTAGCTTTAACAATCCAAATGCCTGCCAGCAGAGATTCGCTATGGCAAATGCAGATTTTATTTGAAAATGTCTTAGAAGAAAACTCGAGTCTCGAAACAAAAACTCTTTTGTAAAGAAGCAATACGTGTTTTGTAAATAAATCAGTTTTTCGTATCTGTAAATAAATCTATAAACTTGTAGAAAATGTTTGTAAAACAAATAAAATGACTAAAAAAATATTTTATTCCATTATAAATTTCTAACCCGATTAAAAAATAAATGATTACTCATCTCAGTTGTACATTATAAATTTTAGGCATGAGAAAAAACTGGCAGACTACAATTATTTTTAAATCGGACAGTTTTCTTACGAGTCTGATAATTGTAATGTGAATATTCGGTACAACGACCCACATAAATATTTATGGATTTGCTTATTTTCAGTAGCATTATATTCAACATGGTGATTTGCGAAGTGGCCAACTTGTTTTACGTCGATCTGAGTTTGTCGACTCGTTTAAAACTTGAATATAATGACGAAGAGGTTACCTTGGTGTGTAATCCTACAGAGACAAACAAAGTATATCAAATCGTTATTAACGTCTTTGCATATGTTACATTTTCGCAAATATTCATTAAAAAATTTCTGTTTATATCACAACCCCATCAATGTCCACCAAGACCTCCAACTCCACCCCGATCGTCACCCGGATTCCCGCAATCGCAAGATTCCAATATGGCGAATACACCAGGACCTAAGATCTCCTTTCTCGATACTCCCGCAGTCCCAATGCAATCGCAATTTCCTCGTCGTCATCGTGTTTCGACAACGAACATGTCCGAGTCCGTTCTGCAAATAGTCAGATCATGGCGATGACGATTATAGCTGTGAGACCGGAGACTAAACCAGAAAAGACCAGGATTACTTACCATCTGAAAGTTCCGATAGAGGACACGAGAGGGAGGGGCTGTCTTTAATCGATCACCAAATGCCATTTCGTTCCCAAACCATGGACAGCAATTCGGAAAACCATTTACACCAACCATTCAAAAATACAATTGTACGTTAAATCGATCAAACAAAATCTCAGAGAGGAATACAAAGACCATAAACGATTACATCACCAAATTTAGTTCAGCGACTAGTTATCACAGTGATGAGATGTATTCATCTCCTGAAATGGCAATACCTAGAATTGATGATAATGAGCAGGCGATGGTGGCAACTGATGACAAAAACGTTCCCAAAGTCGGTGTCTAAAATGAGGAAAATTGAATTTTCAACGATAATTTCATGGATAGGATGTCGACTTCGTCATCTTCTATTGCCGGACCCATATCTACTCTCGGCTCGAGTATTTATCGGGGTCTGCAGGATTTGTCAATCATGCCAAACGGTAAGATGGACACCATGGCATTTAATCACAACTTATTTCCCGATATTTAGGATTTGTGTTAAATGGGAAGTTAAATATTGGCCCTATTTTTAATTATATGTAGGAGTTACAATGCACTTTTAGCAACTGAACCCCATAGTTGGCTCGGGTACTGCAGGTGTCTGTTTATAAGAGTTGAGTAAATAGATTTTCTTATATCCATAGCCATCCCATATTTACTGCCCATCACTCTTACCTGTGGCAAAAAAATTTTCAACGATTTTATTGATATGAGTATTCCATTTGAGGTTCTCATCTCTAAACAAACCTAGATCTTTTACATGGCACACTCTAGTAATGGGATTATTATTTATTTCGAGTGAGTGAAGTGCATAATGTATCTGAGTCTTGGGGAACTAAATAAAACATAATATATCTTATTGGAATTTAACATCAGTTTAATTAAATTGAGGTAAGCATTAAGTGTATTTATTTTCCCTTGCACGTGTTTGAGCATATTGTTTACATTCACACTATTAGTATAAGATATTACACAATCTTCTACAAGCAAAGTTGGGGTAGATACAGTTATAATTGCCAATATTATTAGTGTAAATTACGAAAAGTGTAGGGCCTAAAACACTGCTTTGTGGAACTCCTACACTAACCTGATGTAGCTATTATAACTTCCTACTGTCACCGTCATTCAAAATGTTGAGCCTTTTACACATACTCATTCCCCATCCCTTTGCTTATGTCGAGAATTTTAATTTGGGAACTGCAGTTAGGCTTCTTTATTTATTTCATTAATTTATTTGATAATCCACATTTAATACGAGTGTTCACGTGATGTAGGTGTTGTCAAGAACTGCATACTTGAAGCATACATTACATACAGTATACAATTACATACACACTAGCATAATGAATACATTACACAATTCAACAGACTATGTTGATGAAATTTAAATGTAATTGCAGTACCCGCCAACAAACTTAAGTGCATACGCACTATTCTGACTATTATATTAGTTTTAAGAAATATATACATGTGAGTTTTTGCTTATTTTTATTTGGGCCGTATGCAGAGATCTTCCTTTTTCACGAAGGTGGCCTTAAATAAACAAGGAAGCCTTCATTACAATGCAAGAACATCCCTTAAGCGTAACTTGTTGAAGGCGACCTTTAACTTAAGGAAATGAAGTGGCGAGAAATTAGGCTCGCCAATGCGTGCCTTTAAGCTTCCTTAAGCAAGATGGAGGCCGAACCATCGAAAATAACACCTGCTTAATAATTTGTAACGTTCAATTAAAGAGTAAATGTGACGTATGCTACGTGTAAATGATGAACATTTATTATAATTACCATATGGGAATTATTTCACTGCTTATTTTAAACTCTGAAAAATTATTGTGGTCATCCCATTTATGGTCAGTGTAATGTGTATGTAAACAACGGTCTTGTGTTGTGGTGATGATGTCAATGGAGTACGAAGTGGCGAGGTTATTTGGCGAAGATCATTTGGCTNCTTCAGCGTGTCGAGAACCGTCAACGTTATGAACGTCCTCGTCGGTATTTGCACGATGGTCAAAACCCGTGCGAATACTTTTCGGAAATAGAGTTTGTGAAACGTTTACGTTTCACGAAACAGACTGTAATGGACACTATTGTGCCACTTGTTGCCGCCGATAACGGAGATAGAAGAGGATTGCCAGTACCACCAGTCCTGAAAGTGGTTATCGCCCTCCGATTTTATGGCAGCAATAGTTTCCAGGTGGGTACAGTGTTATTTGGTTTTCGTATGCATTTGTAATGAAAACGGAGTGCATTAACCTCTAAATGATCCGGTCGTTAGGACAATGGTATTTATTTATTTATCATCGCATAAATCTCAATACATATGGAGTGTAACGTGTCAAATATAAATACCAGAATACAAATAAACTGTCAGCTGTCAACAATACAGACTACACAAATGAAATATAATACATAAGCAAATAGGACAATAATCTGTAAGATGTCAATAGTGTCCATACAAAAATAATCGCAATTTGTCATTTGACAATATATGGAATACAAGTTCTCAGTTATCAACAGACGAAGAATATGAATTAGAGTACCCATTACAATATAATTATATGAATAGACAAATAGGACATACATCTGTCAGATGTGAATACTTTCCATACACACATAACAGCCATTTATCAGTTGCCAATATACAGAATACTAAATGTATTTGTACGTAACCAAATTATGAAATTGAAATATGCGAATGGGGAATACAGTATCCATTACAACCAAAATACATTAACACAAAACACTATTAGTTGTCAAACATTGTTTTTGTCACTTAAATATTAATCTACTGATTTCATCAACAGATATGTTCCCAATTCCATTTTAAAGTTTCTAACATAATTAACATGTTTTACATTTGCAGGTAGTTTAAAATAAATCTTCCTTGTGTGTATACGTTGTAACAAAGTTACAATTGAAAGTAGTTTTGATGCCATGTTGTGTGTGTATTCTAGTTAGTTAAGTAGGTAATATCATAATGAGGTTAATTGTACATTATAGTTGCACATGTTTGAGGCAGTATGTAATATGCATTGCAGACACCAAATAGAACATGTAATTGCCAGCAAGGCATGTTTGTATGACATTTCGGATGTGAATAGGTTAAATAGAATTGTATGGCAAATGTTTATGTGTTGCAGAATGTGTGCGGTGACCTATGCCATGTCAATCAGGCAACTGTTAGCAGGATTGTAAAGGTAAAGAAATATAAACTGATATTAAATTTATGTTGTATATTTAGTATCACATGCAGATTTAANATTAAATTTATGTTGTATATTTAGTATCACATGCAGATTTAAAGCTACCTGTAATGTAGAATGTATGTTGCATATAAAGTACTACAAGCAGAGTTTAAGTGCCCTATAATTTAGAACAATTATTTGTTCCTGGACTTTGTGGGCACTGTAATATTAATAGTGATAAGTTAATGCAGCCAACATACCATGCTGATTACAAATGTTTGTTTAATAAGTATCATGCTAAGCAATAGATTTGGAGTGCTTGTGTATCTGCATAGAAATTTGCTGTTAGGTTAGTGTAGCATAATAGGAAACAGTGTATGAGGTTCAGGAAGCTCATGGAATAGGAGTTTAGTCAGATAGAGGAGAGGTGAGAGAGCTCACAACCGGGCGGTAGCCTTATACCGATATTCTGTTGGTTATTATTATTACTTGATGGTGTGTTCATTTTGTATCAAGTGGTGGTGCTTGTGGTAGGTGGTGTATCGACCCCAACCGCAAATCAGTTGACTTCCAAATGAATTGTTGGGTGTGAAATTGGTATTGCAGTTTGTTCATGCTAGTATAATAGGTTGCAGATCCAGCCCTTAATGATACTATGTAAGGAATGCAAATCAGCTGAGCCATGCAACCCAAAAGTACCCACTAGAGTATCCATGCACATGCACCTATTGGATTAGATGCTTAAAAAGGTAATTATTATGTTTAGGGGCTTTTCTGTAAAATAAAAATAAATCACGGAAAATGGTATATTTCTACTCTACTAATGATGCAGAACACGAATATATGGAGGGCATTAACGTACGACCAATGTCTTAATATGTGCCCACCTAACCTAACAGAACCTAACCCCATGATGGGTAAATCACTATTTTACATTTGTAAACTAACCCAGGCTTGTAGGGTTTTTAACTAACGTAGGAGTTTAGGGTTTTAGCCTAACCTAGGATGTTTGGGTTTTACACTAATGTCGGATTGTAGGGTTTTAAACTAACCTAGGATTTTAGGGTTTTACACTAACCTAGGAATTCTGGGTTTTACACTGCAAAGATACAATGGCGACTGATTGTTCTTAAATTGACCGTTAAAATGCCAGTAATGAGACATCCGTGGCTGCTAGGTAGCGTGGAATCAGCAATGCGCTGCCATTAATAACGGCGGTAGATGTTAATAGATGTAGACAAACCAAGCAAACTGCTCGTACAATTCACAATGTTTTAAAATATGTTCTACTTGTTTAACATTACGCCCTCTTGAATATGAACAAGGTAAGCTATACAGAACCCAATAATGCAACATTTGTTGGTCTAGGACATTTCGTTCAGAAAAGCCCCTAAACCTAATATTTACCGTTACCGGCAAATGTCCTATACAATGTAAATAGTAAATTACACTTAAGTCCATCTTCTCGTGTTTAAACATCTGTCATATGTCTGTGACCACAGTAGTGATGTTCAGTGCTTATTTATTACATATGTCTCAATATGTCTGGCATGCAATATTAAAATAAGCTTGTGTGGTAATCAATAATATCTGCAATAAGGTGTCTTGTATTACTCGNATGTCTGGCATGCAATATTAAAATAAGCTTGTGTGGTAATCAATAATATCTGCAATAAGGTGTCTTGTATTACTCAAAGGTAGCTGAGTTGAATTGTGTAAATAATGCAGAGGCATTTCTTACACATATTGACTTTTGTAACAGGCTGAAACTGGCTGGCTGGGCACCTCTTGCAGTTTGTGCATTTTCCTGGACAGCCACAACGTCTGGATAATTACAGGCTGTTCTATGTGAATGGTGGGTTTCCTGGTGTAAGTGGGAGCATTGATTGCACCCACATTGGCATTAGGAGCCCAGGTGGCCAGTTTGCAGAGGTGTACCGCAATAGGAAAGGGTATATGTCGCTCAATGGTCAGGTATGTTTGCTTGGATGTGTACTACATGATTGTTTATGTACAGATTGTGTGTGT
>NQII01004512.1:0-77409 GCA_002778355.1 Clitarchus hookeri
CAACGAGAACAAGCCAACCGAGGGTCTGTGAAAGGGCCGACCAACTTAGCAGACCTCAACCTGCCGCCGGATCACCCAGAACTTCCAATCAGCGTCCGTCGCTCAAGGAACAAGTCCCTACGCCTAGCGTTCCCCACAACGTCGGCAATAGTTAGAGCGAGTAATTAATCTGGCCTTCAGGCTCACAACTCGCAGGGGTAAGTATGTGTTTGTTTCCGGTGAAATATAAAACTTTTAAGACCAAGACGTTATGAAGTTATGGTTTACTACCCCTATTCAACATTCAAGGCGCCCATAGTCTGTGTCTGGCAAAGGTAACTCGTACCCTATGACCCTCCTGTATATCATATCACAGGGAGGCGAATAGCATCAATGTTTTTACTGTGAATTTTTGTGTTCCTTTTTACACAAAAGAATGTTTTCAGCAGCAGGTATTTATAACAATGCAAATATATATATATATACACACACACATATATATATATATATATCTGTGTATATGTCTCCTGTCTATATGTATATATGTGCAAGTACATTAATTTTTGGCGGTTAACATAAGCCTTGTGAAGAAGCCAGACAGAATGCTCTACATCCTGTGATAAGTGTCTATACCTGGACATTCAGAACAATGGCAAATGAAACTTCTGGACGTCTGTATAAAAACCCTGTTAACGCCCATCCACAACCAATTAGCCGGAGTACGAGGGTCAGGCTAACTTCCAGAGGAACAATGTCCTGAGCAGGTCAACCTATAGCAATGCAGCATACCCCAATGCAACATTGTAATAATAGTGGACATGTGAATACTCTAGTGGTCACACTTGTAACTGTAATTAATTAGGATACCATTTTGTTACACTGATNAATAGTGGACATGTGAATACTCTAGTGGTCACACTTGTAACTGTAATTAATTAGGATACCATTTTGTTACACTGATGCTTTTCATGAGAAGTAAAATCTGATAATGATGTTTGAAAGATTGTTTGATAAAATTACATTGAATAAGAATTGGCATGTGAAATAAAATTATGCTACAAGAAATGAGGCGAAAGATAAATTTAGGCTAACTGCACAAGAATCTGGTAGTGAATTAAAGTTATATTACACAATAATCAGGAAATTAAATAAAAATTACTTATCTCGAGAATTGAAAAATGAAATAAAATTAAGTGATGCAAAAACAAGAAAGTGAAAGGAAAATAAACAGTCAAAAATTGAATACCCAGCAAAATCAATGTCCAGTGTACTAAATTAATTGACCTTGACTACAAAAAAATTACATAACCTAACAATATGCCAACTTGTGTGCTTACAATTTTGATGTTTGTACCAAATAAAAAATGTTAAGTAAATCTGTATGCAAATTTTAAGGGAAATCACTCTTTTTTTTTTACAACCTAGTAACTTTATTTTTGGTATTGTGCTGGGTAAACAGTCAAATACATGTAAAAATTTGTATTAATGTGTTAGCAAGTAATTTTTTTTTTTTTTTNTATTGTGCTGGGTAAACAGTCAAATACATGTAAAAATTTGTATTAATGTGTTAGCAAGTAATTTTTTTTTTTTTTTAAATTTTAGTCTGTGTAATACAAAATTTGTTATTATGAATTGCCAAAATTATAGCTCTTGTGNTTTTTTTTTTTTTTAAATTTTAGTCTGTGTAATACAAAATTTGTTATTATGAATTGCCAAAATTATAGCTCTTGTGGTTTGTATTAATGAGATTTGACTACGTGTAAATGCCTTATGTCTTGGGATGGGAAGGATAGTTCGAGCCTACTCCACTTCTAATTTTAGGTGACACATTGAAAAGACTACTTTACATAACAAAATAAAAATAGGGTTAGATGTTCTCAAGAGAAGTGCCACCTTTAAGCGTCATATCCTTTACATGATAACAAAATAAAACTACGATTAGCTGTTCTCAAAACATGTGCGACAACTTTGTCTGAAGTTTCGAGGCGCTCAGCAGAAGCTACGACAATATGTGAAAATCTGACACAAGAAAAAAAAGTCATACAGTAATCAAGTATCTCACTAACATTAAACTAACACATTCATTTACCTCTTTCACACAAACAGCTCTATGGCTGTAAAAATTATCTACTCCAATTTTGTTCCGTTCATCTTTGTTGTGAACAGTCAATCTAATTATCTATCCATGAACCTGCCCCATTGGACATTCTCAAGTCAAAGTCTGCATAACGCTACTGGTGGCTACTCACATGTACATGACGACGGCCAGCATGACCACCATGAAAAACCGTGTGGGGGAGGAGTAGAAGTAGACAATGCTTAGAAGCACGCCCATCCGGCTCAGGAGGTAGAACCAGTCCAGCCAATCACGGTTCCCCCGACCCTCCTCGTCATCTCCATCTGAAAACACCAGAAAACTTCCCTTCATTCATTCATTCATTACTCATAACCTCACTTTCATACTATAACTTTCGTAATTATTTCAAACAGAGCTCCGTGAGTATTCTAAAATTGAGCCCGAGCTGAATACCTGCTTGTGGCTCAAGTTCGGCTCAAAATATTTTTCAAGCTCAAAAAATCATCATGTATTGCATGAGGACTACCATGCAAGGGGAACGGGTGGGTAGCACCCCTACCTTACGCAGGCTGTAGTTTCAAACAGAAAAAAAAACATTTTTTTCCCCTTTATATTGCAGTCTACGAATTTATGACTGTGGTCTAGTAAATATATTTTTAATTGAATTTCCTTGTGGTTTCTTAAATTTTTTTTTTTAGGATCTTTGACAATTCTCAAGAATCACTTTGTAAAATTTGAGTTCAAAAAATTGGGGTTCTATGGCATAATGCAACTTCACAAATTAACACCAAGATAATACAGTAGTGAACAACATACACTAATGGTTAAATCATTAGTGTATGTAAAAAAAAGAAATAGTGTACAGCAGTTCATTTCTCAGGTACATATTGTCTATTGTTTTCTTCATTTTTACAGCAGATATGTTAAGTTCAGTGATGGATAAGTTGCAACATCTCAGGAAAATGTGGGAGGTAATTTAATTTTTAGAACACTAAGAAACGACAACATTTAACTTTCTGTTTGTAAAAATTGGAATAAATATTATTAATTTGAAATTTAGTACAGTTCATCCGATTTTTAATACAAGTAGGATATGCTCAAGTAACAATACTTTCTTAGTTTTTTTTTGTTAATTTAAACATACGCAAATGCACACATTACTGTTTGAAACACATGATGGTTACAACTGTGATAGCATTTATTGTTGTAGATATGCACATAAGAGAAAAATCAAATTTTTACAATGCCAAGATGAAAATAGATTTACAGAATGCACAGGCAGTGGCAGCATAAAGTGAGCGTGAAAACAAATCAAAACCTGCCCAGCAGGTAAGAATAGGAAGTGGCCTAACCTGGCAAGTTGTTATCGAGAGGTGCAGCCACTCTTTCAGGGTTGTTGGGGGCAGCCGGTGGCTGCTGTGGGGTTGGCGGCGGCTGGAAGGAGAACGAAGGAGGGATGGTTGCAGCAGCGGCAGCCAAACCCTCCTGGGGTGAAGCAGCAGATGCCATCCTGCCACACACAGTCTCAAATCAACTAACACACGTAAAAACTCAAGTGCATACACATACAATACCCACTAATCACATCACAAATAATGACTCAATTATATACCTATGCAAATTTCTTGAAATCATTAATTCACTTACTCTAAGCAGGGTCTAATTGAAAACTTGTTAACAGCTGAAACAGGAAACACTTGCATGAAGCTACAACAAATTTTTTAGGACAACCACTAAACCGCATTCATTTTCTGTAATTACAACCAGGGCTGTGGAGTAGAGTCGTGCAGTCAGTGTCGGAGTTGGCTTAAACATAGAGACTCCAATTCTGCCTTGGCTGACAATTCTTATATTTTCTGTTATGGACTCATTTTAATTTTGTTAGCTATGCACTACTAATACAATTGACTCGTGATGTTTATTCCAAATTATATCATTCAGACTGCTGTAGGAAATACTTTTAGGGTAACTGAAGTTCTTGCACTTGGTTTTTGTAGGGGTCATCATTTACAAGGACATCCTGTATTCCAGTAAATATAATGTACAGTACCGTATCTGGCCATTTGTGTTTGCTATTATCAGAAGTTAACTCTATAATAGCACTTTTAAAAATGAAAGTAAACAATACAAAATACATTGCTTAAAAAATTATGCAAAACAATAAGATATCAATTACAATACACTTCATGTACCTGCTGCGGAATTGGTAAACATAACATGGCCACCACGATACAACATTGTACGATGCGCTGCTTTCTCTCTCACACATGCATTCACACAAACATGTGAACGTAATGAAAGGAAAACAATGTAAACATGCACAGAGGAGAAATTTACTGTTCTGAATACCTTCAACGACGTACGTATAACCGATAATACATACACTAACATTTAAATTATAAAAAAACAAATACAACACAACTTTAAAATTTACTTTACCATAGTTACTGTGCTCTTTTTTTAATGTTCTAAAGCAGTGTACTTTTAGCTTAAATTCAGCTGTGAAACTGCGACGTTTCTTCCCCATTGTCATGTAACATGTACCAGTAACACAAACTTGGGTACAATTGTTTGTTTGGTACAACCAAGCCGCAAAGCAACTACACAGAAACTACCGTACGCACTATGCCACACAGGTACAAGGTGGCAACAGCGCCCGCGTGCATTTTGGCAACAGTGTTCACGTGATCAATAATGGTGCAGCTTGTCCGCTCACACACACTCACAAGTCACAAAGCTGGCACGCAAGGCCAGCGTACAGCTGATGGCCATGCAGAATGTAAGACAGCTAACTTGTAAACACATTACATTTGTGTGACCTAGTTGTTCATCTAGTACTTGGAGACATTGCTTGAAGTAATAAAGGTGGGGATGTAGATGGAATCTTAATTTTTTGCAAATTTTCTGGTTATAAATTGGGAGGGGAACTATACACGAAGGGGGGGCTGTACACGAGTAAATACGGTATGGGTATTACATGTGCACGCCCACACACAGAGAAAAACCAACTTCAGTGACCACCAAATCAAAATATTAAACTTATCAGCTGACTGTGGACAAGTTGTAGCAGGCTACTGGAAGGAGATGGTACTCACAGCTGGACATACTGCATCATGTAGCTAGCGTACGCCTGCTGCATCCAAGCGAGTTGCTGGGCCACATTACTGGGGTCAGAGGGCCCCATGGCTGCTGCCCATGCTGCCCGTGGGTCCGTCACAGTCGACCCCTCCACGCCACTGCCCCTACGGCGCACCTCCTCTGCAACCACACACACTATGTGCCATCACTGTAATACTCCTCCATTTCCACACCTCAAATGGAGACAATGAGAGAGAGTATATAACAAACATCAATGTCACCTAAAACTATATCAGTGTTAAACTACCCTACAAAATTGCCAAAAAAATCATCAACATCAAAAGATGAAATTCAACATATTATGATTACAGAGAATAATACAACTACATCCAAAAACATACACTAGGAATAATTTCAAAATGATCTAGAAACCTTAACTACCATGTCTACATAACTAAATCACTTTACATATGTTTACAAACACTAAATAAGAATGAAGATGACTGCTGTAACCATTAGTCATATCAACTCTGTGGCTAATGGTTATTAGAAGCTATCTGCATGTTGTTTCTACCAGATAAGCCAACACATGTGAGAGGAGACCAGTGTACCTGTTTGCATCTTTAAAAGAGAGTCCTTTTTTGTGTTACAAAATAATAATAAATCAAATTTACAAAAGTCTAAAAAAACTATAAACTCTGAATGTAAGAAAAGTAATTCAACATCTAGTACAATTCTGATACATGCGGCTCAGCCTAACATATCATCCACCTCAGGAGCAGCAAACATAATTTCACAAACAGTCAACACACTAAATTGTAAACAAGCAGAAACTTAAAAAACTGACATCTAGTTTCACAACTTTGTAGGTAACATTGCTAACAAACAAAGAATGTTCAGAATCACAAAACTGTGCTAAATGAATCTGCACCAACGACAATGCACTAAGGACAATCCTCAACGATTCTGTGGACAGAAAGGAGACCTNCACTAAGGACAATCCTCAACGATTCTGTGGACAGAAAGGAGACCTCTGGGGAAGAGGCAACAGTACTTAAACTCTTTCCCTGCATTTACCTTACACATTTCCTGATAAACTAAATAAAGCCTGGCAGTTGATAACATCTGCAATCAACTTGTAATTATAAAGTTTAATTCTTTTCTCTAGCATGATAACGTTATTGTAGCATACATCTGATGAGACAAAATTTTTAANCTCTGGGGAAGAGGCAACAGTACTTAAACTCTTTCCCTGCATTTACCTTACACATTTCCTGATAAACTAAATAAAGTCTGGCAGTTGATAACATCTGCAATCAACTTGTAATTATAAAGTTTAATTCTTTTCTCTAGCATGATAACGTTATTGTAGCATACATCTGATGAGACAAAATTTTTAATGAGCCTAGGATCCTCATGAGTGATCATGAAATTATAGTACATGAAAGCAGTTCCAATGTACAACCGTAGATTTCTGGTATAAAAGAGAAAAATAATTCTCAGTACAACTACTCTATCACATGCAGAAATCTGCAGGTATGAAATGTTAATTTCTTATAAAAAAAATATACTCAGTTAAAAATGTTAATAGGCATGCTGAAATTAAATCTGAAAACACACCCCCCACCAACAACCACAGTTGTAGACAAACACTATGGTCTAATACATTCTTTTGCAATGGCTCGCAAACAAACCACCTGACAACAGTGAAACTTATACCATCCAGTCAAACCTGGATTACACAACTGTCTAAGATTCTTGTTAACCTACACTCTTAGGTGAAAATTTTCAGTACATTAGACGAACAGTTCATTGCAAATGTAAATGAAGATCTCAAATATGCTAGTATGTAGGTAGTCAAGAAAAATAAAAATACTCTGTTGATAGGAAAAATGCTGGGCGCTTAGTCCAATTATCTGCTTGTGCCAACAACTAAAATTTACCCTGAATTTCCTCCAAAGAAGTTCAACCATTGTACACTTAAATCACAAATTAAAAAATAGAAACATTTTTTACACCAGGAGTATGAACCAATGTTTATCCCATATAGCTAACAGGTTAACTACCATATGACTGTCCCATTGCTGCACAGGCCAACTAACACCACTGCTTCTCAGAAGGCAGCTGATAGCACTGCCTTTATCTTATCAGTGCCTGATAACACAGCACTGGACACAGCAGTCCATACCGTTTGCAGTACACACACAATGGAAATGCAGAACAACTAAATAAATTAAGTTTGGTTTAATGTTCTTCATTAACTGCCATCTTCTGGACCAGTGAACTAAATAAACATCAAGTTATGCAACTGAATCAAATGACACCAAAGGAAACCAGCAACCTTGGATGAAACTACGTCACTGTAAATAAATAGAACTGAAGATCAGGCTAAAAAATTGCAGTTTCTTCAGTCGTCAAATTATATCTTTATCCCTAACTTTAGTGATTGCATTATTTACACATCGCTATACAATATCAAATAAAATAATTTCCACAAGATCAGAGTTAGAAAAAAATCTTCAGAAAAATAAATTATTCTGCATTCCATACCCACACTTTGCAACTGGCCCCAATATTGAAAACTAAAATAAAAATTAGGGAACCTCAACAAACATCCACTCTAACCCAAAATTACTGATAAATTTTTAAATAAATTACTCTCAGAATTTTTCTAAAAAATAAAACTGAATTCATTTTGAAGAGCACAAACACCTGAAACACCTGACAAAGCAGAAACTCAATAATTCACCCAGTTTCCTCCAGGGTCTAAGGCAACCTACAGCACATGGATACCAACATATGTTATGCAGGGCCTACCTGTAGTGGAGCATTACCACTTGGGCACAAGAAAAAATGTGAATGTGATTATATAGTGGCAAGAGATTTGGGCGGCTCTTAACATCAAGGTTTTGAGAGCCGATGTGATTATAAAGAAGATGTAAATCCATCTATAGTCTATTTGTGGTTTCTTCACACTTTCTGAATTAAAACCTTTCAAAAATCACGCAACGTATGACTTTTTCTGGTTGTTTCCTAAAAATGTAGCGTGTTACAAGGATTTTATAATTACGTTAATGTAAAAGTAGTTCAATTTTAGTTAAATTAAACTTTTACTTATCGTATGTCTATATAAAAAAATTATATTTCATTAATGATTAGTATGAATAAGTTCATATGGAAAATAATATTACACTGAGTGCGCACAAATTCAGAGGTGTAATTTTATACGCTCAGTTAAGCTGTCTTTGTATGAGGCGGAGGTATATCCTGGAAGAACTTTAGCAGGGCTTCAGAAAGATCTGAAGTAACAGTCAACAGCCTGTATGCACCTCTCCATTAACATATACACCATGATCAAAGCTATAGAAAGACACTTCTTGGAGTGTTCAGCCTGTCAATTCATGGTAAGTACACACTTTTCTGAAGCCCTGCTAAAGTTATACATTCAGGAACTAATTACATATCTTTCTGCTTAAATAAAACATTCCTAAGCGACATCTGAATGTCAAATGACAAATGCTTTTTTTTTTTATATTTTTCAGCTGTCCAGACAATGTCGAAATATTTCAAAAGGATAACATGTTAAGCGTTCACAATTATTGATCATATTAACTTAAGGTTCACTTTATGATTTAGCAGTGCCTGTAATGATGGTTCTATAGGCAATTATTTTACAGGTTATTAAAATATTTGTTTTTATCATGATTTAGTACATTATGCATATTACACATGTTTAACTGGTGGGGTAAAAGGGACTGAGGGATGTATAGAAGATATTTAATCTCTCATGAATTAATAAATGAATGACTAAATTAATGATGTGGGTTAGGTTATTTTGATTAAAGGACAGCGTTACCCACAAATAAGCACCAAGACAAAAAAAAACTAAACTCAAGAACGCCACTTGTGTGTTACTTGTTTCATAACACAACCTTACCTAGCAGTGGCGACAGACTTTTAAAGATAATGGTGAATAATGTAAATCACATGCACACACACTAATATGGTAACTTATGTATTTCCCTCGTATGTTTTCAGAATACACCATCTTCATTAAGCTATTTTTCTTTGTAACAAGGTTTGAGCATTTCAAGCAATTTATTTGAGCTGTTGCAAAGATTCAGTTCTCAGAAACGTTTCAACTGTGTTTAAAACACACAGAAGAAAGTTATAAAGTTGTAATATATAAACAGTTGTAGCCTTTAAAAACAACTTGTTATGTCTCATACTCGCCTCCACACACTCCGAAAATTAATAATACTGCCTCACTACAAACTTTATTACTTTTCATATTACAGGCATGAAATAAATACACAGTAACTACTCATATAGTTACCTACAATAATAGTTTAAACATGATTTCAAAGATGAGTTTTCTATGTAAATGCCCTTGAAATCAATCCAGTAAGAAATTGGAGGGAAAATACAGGTCTATCAACAAAAGCCTTATAATTTTACTTTGGTGATGGACTTGACAATTGAGACAAATTTGCTAAGTAAAAAAAAAAAAAAAAAAAAAAACTAATAAACCTAAATGTTTCAAATAAGTATGTTTCTGAAAAATATACATATCATCATTATAATTAATACCAGTTTCAGAGAAAAATACTGAATTAAAAATTTTTCGGTTAAAGTTCACTCCTGCATGGAATTACCCAACAGTGACAAAAATGGTGTGTTGGTAATGCCTAATAAGAAATAGTTCTTATGCAAAATATTATCACAATAAGCGCGCACAAATTTGGTGTAATTTCCTAGAGTATAAGTGTGAGGTGGAGGAATAGCCTGGAAGTTGAACTTTAGCAGGGCTTTAGAAAAGTTGGAAGTAACCATGAATTGACAATATTTTCCCCTCTTCAGTACAAAACCTCTTTATAATAAAGACTGAAAAGTCTAATTTTATTTCATTACACTTTCTATTGCTTCCTTTTTTTTTTACAAAATGTTATTTAAAACTGTAAACAAAAACCCATTGGTGATTTGGAACAAGCAAATGCCTGTGGTGCTAATATTGATGATCATGACATATCTGTAAATTATGATTCAGTGCCATCTTGTTCTGAAAAGGCCCACACATGCAGCTCAGGAAGATGAAGTGTTTGTTGCATCTGTTTGTAGGAATGAATCTCCTGCAAGTTTTGAGAGTTTGCTTTTTGACAGAATAAAAAAAAGATAAGCCTGCAACCATATATAAATAAATATATATATAAAGGAAACTAAAGCGACCAATTCAGAAAGTGATGACATATCCTTGACAAGGAGAAGAGGAATGCATACTTTACAGATACATCTGCACAATACTAAGAGTACTGTAAAGTGACTTGGAAGTTATGGCTTTACAGGGTATAGACACTGCCAAAATTGTTGTCAAATTAAACGAAAGAAGTGAAGTGAAGAGATTTGGGCGGCTCTTAACAGCGAGGTCTTGAGAGCCGATGAGGGTGATTGAGGTGAGTATGGAGCAGTGCCGGAATGAAATGGTGGGGGAAACTGGAGATCCCAGAGACAACCCGCCGACCAGCGGCATCCAGGAGTAAGCCGGCTGAGGATTACCAATTCTTCAAGTAGCTAGTGACTCTTCCTATACATCTTCCAAACGAATAAAATGTGTTTACTGTATGTAAACGTGGAACCTAGTCAGATGACATTATTCGTACTCACCTGTGTCGGAGCTGCGAGCAGGCGCTGCCTGCATCTTGGGTGGCTCCGCTATCGGTCTGTGGTAGCTGTCCCTTGGGGAGGCACACACAAGGTGCAGCGTGTGGGCAGTCTGGCCCTCAAAGGAGCGCAGCACATCCTTCAGGACAACCCCATCTGGCAGTAGTTTGCCTGAGTAGATTAGTTTCTGATCCTCCGTTCGCTGCAGGCAGACAACACACCAAAATACAACTAGTACATTCTTCACACAACTGTGAGTAAGAAAGTACAGGTCTCCAAAAAACAGGCATGAGCAAGTAAACCATCAATAATTTTCTAAAGATTCAACTTCATATACAAACTTATTTTTTACAATGGCTTTCGAAAAAACTGTCAGGAATTTTACATGGACATTACACAACCTATATGCACATGGTCTTATTTAGCAGACCAATTGTGATAATAAACACCAATCTCAAAGTACATACAATTTTAAACATTGGTGGTATGATAATGGTGGTATCTGTGTTTGTGGTGGTGGTGTCTGTGTGTGCAGTGGTGGTGTCATCACTGTCTGTGTCTGTAGTGGTGTCAGTGCTGGTGGTGGTGGTATTGGTGAGTGAGTGGGATTTCATGGGGTTCATCAGCAGCAAGGCCATGAGTGCCCACATGAAAATATTAAAAGAAAAAAGACAAAAATAAAGTATAGCATAAGCAAAATAATTAACTTATTTATAGATTATTTAACCGGATGCCAACCAAGAACCCTCTTCTATAGTCTTTAAACAGCTATTACAATCCACAACACTACAATAACTGGTGGCAATCTTTAAAGGGTGATCATTTCTGGAGTAGGTGGCCAAACAACTCAATTTTTTATTCATTTCGACTACTTTCATAATTAAAGGTGACAAGGCATACCAGACATAGGCCTACAGAAAAATTGTGATGCAGTCTCCTCGATAATAATACTCTCAACTGATGACATGTTAAATACTCACAGTTATATTCGTGGTGTATGTGCAACAACAGTAAACAAATTAAATGAAAGCTGCACTGTTTTTGTCATGTTAACAGTATTTTGATTAAATATGTACAGTGGCGTAGGAACCGGGGGGAGGGGATCAAGGGAATACACCCCCCTTTCCATGTTAAAAATGTTCCCTGCCTTCTGCTGCGACGTTTTTTTTCTACGTCTATCAAAAAAAAAATACTTGCTGTTATTTTTTTTCAGCATCTGGAAAATTTTGCTTTTTTTCTGTCTGGTTACTTTTATTTTTTTAATTCCATGCATAAGCCAATCAAGGTATTTTCAAGCATGTATGCAGAGAGAAAAAAGTATCAGTGGAACTAATGTTTGTTGTTTCTAGTACCGCTCGTGCTCGCTTGAGTAAAAGCAGCATCGCAGTAAAACGATAATCGGCTTTCGCGCGGCAGCATTAGTGGAGATATCCATGCCGTAATATACGGATATAAGAAAGAAAACATTTTTTTTGTACGTTTATATTTCAATATGGTAAATATTATAACTCCAGTGCAATGAAAGAAAAAACCAAAATGACTGTGTTAGTGATATTGAAAGTTATGGTGTTAATACTGTCAAAACCAGAAGACGATGTGCAACAGCAAGTAAATCCAATAATGAACCTGAGGTTGAGGTGTTGCGCAAAAGAAACACTACATTACCACCTGCTACGCATGAACCTACAGTCACTGCTCATGTGAACAACATTTCCTTGTTTTGAACACAAGATTAAATGAAGATGAAATAGTGCAGGTACTTCAAAATTCATTGGTATCACCAAAAAATTATTCATTCCCCTTAATTGACAGATACAAAGATAAAATAGTGAAACTGAGTTTTCAATATCAGTGACTAGGAGTTTGATTGGCTATCCTATTCAAAAAATGATCAAGGGGCTTTTTGTAAATATTGTGTTGTATTTGCTGAGACGGGAAGGATAAGCAGTCAAGCTTCAGGTCAGTTGGTAAAGTTGAAATTCAACAATTGGAAGAAGGCTAAGGAAACTTTCAGGCAGCATTCTGAATGTATGTACCATATGGAAAGTGTTTCAAAAGCATTGGACTTTTTGAACTTTGTTAAAGACAGATCTCAATCTGTTATAAACAAAATTGATAAAGACAGGGAAGAACACATAAAATAAAATAAAAAAAGGAAGTACTTAGAACCTATTACTGAATGCATCATTTTCTGTGGCAGAGAAGAAACATCACTACGTGGCCACCAAGGAATTTAGGGTTTTACACTAACTTAGGATTGTAGCATTTAACACTAATCTAGGATTTTTGGGTAAAGTAGAAATATATCATAATTTTGAATTTTTTTTTTGTTTTTTTCAGAAAAGCCCCTAATCTTAATAATTGCCCCCACAGGTTAATTTAAAACCCCACAATCCTAGGTTAGTTTAAAAATCTAAAATAGTGATTCACCCATTGTGGGGTTAGGTTCTGATAGGTTATGTGGGCACATATTAAGAAATTAGTCATACGCTAATGCCCCTCGTATATTTCTGTTCTGCATCATTAGTAGAGTGGAAATTTACAATTTCCCGTGAATTTTTTTTTTTGCAGAAAAGCCCCTAAACGTAATAATTACCGAAAATATTACACAATTTTATAATAATTACCAATGATTATATCTCAAAATTTTACGTGAAAAAAACCAGACAGATTGTTAATGAGTGAACCCAAACTTGAATTCAAATTTTTTATATGGATGCCTATTTTATATGTTGTGAAATATTGCTAGCTGTGACGAGTGAAGCAATTTCAACTCTCACTATAGTCTGTTGCATCAGATTCGTGTGTAGGGTGCAGTAGTACCTTGTAAAAAATAAGTTATAATTAGTATTAGGCCTCACTGGTATTGTAACTTGCATTCTCAAACTAAAATAAAATGTTGGGCTAATCTCTCTGTGTATATGTGAGCATGCGTGCGTTCATGTGTGCATGTGTGTAAAACCTCTGATATCTATTTAAAACAATTTTTACATAACAATTATTTATGATGCAGCTCTTCTGTGCCTGGTGCTTGTGATTTACTTTGGATTTTCATAGATACACTCCTTTATATCTTTAAAGCTAATTAATTTTGTATGAATTTAATGAATGTTTATGTATTTTTGTAAGAACAATCGAATTCATCAAAAAACTTATGAAAATATGTTACAGTGGCAAATTAATTGCACCAAATTACATGTACAATGACAAAAAAGGTGAAAACAAGGAATTTATTGACTTGCAGTTTGATGAATGAACATATCCCAGTTCTAAATGTGGGCAGACCGAATTACTCCAATGAGATTCTAGCCTGTCTTGAGAATGGAACATTGAGGCAAAACAGTTGCACAGCTTGATAACAGCAGGTAGCAAAGTTTCCCTTTGTCACTCTCTCTCCCAGACCAGCAAGCCAGTCCGCTTCATTTACACCATTCCACCTACTACCACTGCAGCCTAGTGGGGGGAAAAAAAGAGGTCTCACTTTCCAGCTTCTTGCTGGACAATGTAGAACCTAGATCCTGTCGTAACTGTGCTGCGACCTAGTGCCAATTTCCGTAACGTTGTGCTCAGCAACTACGCTCACTGTGGTAGCATCTAGTACTAACTGACAAGACAATTTTCGTGCTCAGAGAAAGTCGCCCCCAACCTATTAAGAGGATGAAGTTTTAAGTCTGATTATAGAATAAAAAATCTCAGGAAGTTAATTTATCTCTGACCTATCACTAAACTTAATAATTACAATAATTTCAATTGCAAATTTGTTATAATACACCCTTTGATTTCACATAATTAATCTTTCCGCAATAAAACAAGGATTTGGGTCACATTAAAAGAACGAATATACGTTTGGAAATTTTATTGTCTGATTCAGCCTTTGCCTGTGTTTGGCGCTTACTGCAATGCTTCATACAAAGACGATGTAGGTAACCCTTATTAATGTGGAAGGCGCCTCCCCTCTCAGCATATGAATAATCACATTTTTCAGTTAAGCTTGTGTATACCCATATTAAACATTATACGTACCAAAATACATACATCCTTTGCTCATCTCTTCTCTTCACTTCACATCACACAAACTCTATTTTGTAAAATTACTTTTAAAAAATACCCACTCTACAACCAAAGAATGGATTAAAACATTTGTGGCAAATTCACTTGGTTATTATTGGCAATACACACAAATTGGTTCAGGCTAAATAAAGCCATTCTTACCGGTTTGCTAGGGTACACCTCAGAAAGGTAACCTTTCAACCTTCGAATAGTCCAGTTTGGTTCGCATTCGATTGTCTGATCCTCCACTTGCTGATTTGGAGCCTTAACTATAAGCGTCACAGGCATGTTCAGCACATCCATTGTACTGAAACAGTACATAAAGCATTAACTGCCTGAAAATGATCCTTTAAATACAGATAATTGCATCAGCACTTCCTAGGGAAGAGTTAATGAAAGCAACAAGACTATATCTTCTGTGTACAAAATACTTAATACATAATGAAAACCAAGGTCATTTAATGAACAAGTGATAATTTAACTTGATGTAATATAGATTTATATACTCACAACTGACACTTCACCAGTAAAAGAAAATTATATGTTTCATTTGTAATCCGTTACGAAACTAAAAATTTTAAAACCTTCACTGGTCCTGTATTCATACGAAAACAAATAAAAATATTGAAAAAAACACAGCACTGACAAATATCAACAGAAAAACACATCCAGCGATGACCTAATCTAACACCTATTCTGCAGCTCTGCAGTCAACAATGGTCAACACACCACATAAATGCTATCTATCGTGATTTGTTCGAAGCTTTTCCCTTACGATATATTTGTCCATCTCTTATTGGTTAGCTATTTACACTAGGAAACCTCTCATTGGTCCATTTATGCAAAGCAGTCGTACATCAGAACAGATCGTTTTCAATTCCTAATCCCTTAAAAAAAACTACAAAATAAACGCTTTCAGAAACATTTATCATAAAATACGGAATAGTACTTTTTTTTTCAGTTATTTGTTACATTTAAAATGATGGTGTCCTCCAATTACTTCTTTAACCGGGTCTCACTTGATTCTGTAGTATCGCGGCCTCCAAGGAGCAGCACCATCTCGACTAAAATGAATGTACATTATAGAAAATAGCTGAAAAAAAACATTACAGTTGGCATTTTCAAAACATTGATCTCTCTCAGATATTTACATATTTTTCGCTTACCTTTTGTATAATCATTGAATTATGATTTTACCTATACTATTATAATACAATACCTAGACATAAAAATTTTTGGCATTTTTAGTTTTTAATATATTGATTAGAAAATAATTATTATAATTATATATATATATATATATATATCACACACAGATGCAGTAAATGTGAATCGTTGGTACTCTAGATGTTGGCGGTAGTGTTTTAGTGCCTATACAAAAGCCAAGCATTTCCTATCATCCACCTCTTAATTGTGTTCACGTAAGGCAAACTTCGCGCTACTGTAGTCTATGTGTCTACAATCCCCGTCATCATCGTATTGAAATAGAATGGCGCCAAGTCCCTCTTGACAGGCATCTGTTTGCATATATAAATGCCTCGGGAGGTCGAAATGGGACAGTTTGTCGCGCAGATGGAATCTGAGTTTGATTTCTTCGAACGTGTTTTGGGCATCGTCGTTCTATTGGAAACATCGTTGTGTTGCCAACACGGCGGTTATGGGCCTGTTATAGTGGCGAAGTCTTGAATGTAGTGCCTTAACCAGTTTATAAGCCTGAAAAATGTTCGCTGGCATTTGCACGTGTTGGGTGCGGGATAGTCTTGAATTAGTCTCCATTGTTCGTCGTTGTGCTGGATACCATCGGCGTCGATCATGTAGCCCAGGTATTAAAGACATGTTTTCCCTATATGACATTTTCCATTTGCACATGTTAAACCATTGATAGCCAGTCGCTCCAAGACGAGGGATAGGTGTTATACATGTTCTCTCCACATTTTTAACCTGATCACAATTTCGTCTAAGTATGCGATCGTACACTACCCTATCTGCCCATCCAGGATGTGGACAAACAATCCCTGGAAGGTGAAGAGGGCTAATTTCAACCCAAAGGGCATGGTACAAAATTGAACACGGTGGCCGTTGGAGGCGGTAAATGTGGTTTTGTTAGGGTCTTCGGGTCGTACTGATATTTTTCAATAGCTACTTCTCAGGTCAAGGGAAGATAAAATCATGGCATCTCCTAACATGTTTAGTGCAGAGTTCACACTGATTAAGGGTGAAGACGTAGTTTCAGTCGTTTGGTTGAACGGGCGGAAGTCCACACAAAACCTCCATCTCCTGTCTTTCTTGGGGGTCAGAGTGATAGCTGAGTTGTAATTGCTTTTTGAGGGTTCTATTACCACATCCTTAATCATTTCCTCAATTTGTTGATTAATGATCCTCATGTGATAAGGATCATAGTCATGAGGGGCGGACCAGAGAGGTTCAACTTTAGCCAGTGGTATCGCATGTTGTTCTGTCATGCTCGTTCTTTTAAGGGGGGCTGCCACAGCAAATACATCCCATCATTCGGTCAGGATTCGATGGATCGCGTCCCTAAGTTCCACTGGTACGACAAGGTCGAATGTGTCTAGTTGGACAGAGTGTTCGCTGTTTTTTTTTTTTGCGATGCCCTAGGTTGTTCACCGTTCGTCGTTCGGTCAAATCGAAGTGAATGCGGTCCATGGCAATTTCAATAATGGCATTGTGTTGTCAAAGCCACAGGACCGACCCCTAGAATCAGGTCCTCTCGTCAGAGACGGGGGCGATGGTGTCCATAGAACAGTCATAAGTATATATTTCCATTTGGACTTCACCCATATATTCGCTGGTACCATTCGATGTTGTCAATTGTACGAATTGTTTGTCCTTGGTGAACAGCTGTTGGCCTATTAACTCCACCCACACTAAGTTATGCGATGCTACCGTATCGATTGAAGTGACGATATTCCACTCATTCAAGCATATGAGTATTCTGATCAACTGAACATTGGTGGAACCTACCTGGCCCTACCTGGCCCTACCTGGTCCATGGCGGTTTCAATAATATCATTGTGTTGTCAAAGCCACAGGACCCCTGGAATCAGGTCCTCTCGTATCTCGTCAGAGACAAGGGCGATGGTGTATATCTTTGTTATTGGTAGCAATATTAGTTTTGGTCGCTACAATGGCGGAGAGGACGGCCCCAATTTGCCCTACTCCACTTAGTCGTTTCCCTGCTGTTCACTCAATCAGTTCGGGCACATTTTGTGCCAGTAGTATCGTTCGTCCTTACACATGCGGCAGCAAGGCCGGTTTGGTGGACAATTCCCACTATTGACGTCCCAAAATTTGGGATAGTCCCTTGGGCCACCTTTCCCTTCGGAAGTTCAAGTGGCTACAGTGTTGCTCCGTTCTTCTGTCCACCCGCCTTTGCTGCACGCATTTAAATTTTCCCTCATGCGCTTCTCTGTGTCTCGTGCTACACTCACTGCTGTTCTTAGGAAGTGTTCTGTTATTTTGAATGCCATGGGCCGTAAGGATAGTCGGTATTCGTATCTCACCGTTTCCACCATTGTTTAGAGCACATCTTCCTCTGAGAGATGTGGATAAGGTCTGTCGGTTTCACTTAGCTTTCGGCTTTCGAAAATGTCCAGGTCTTCGGTGGCGACTTGTTCCTCGGCAATCAGAGCGACCAGTTGTTTTAACGTGGTATACATGTTCCCATATCTGGCCATAAATTTGCGTACGAATTGTCCCCAGGACATGTCGTAATTGGTGGGGTATCCCCACCATCCTTTCACTTCCCCGAGCAGTTGGTTCCCGATGAAACTTGCCCACTCTTACTCGCTAACCCCCTACCATTATAAAAGTATATTGCACTCTTTAAGGAACACGTGTGCATCCTCAGCTGTATGGCCTTAAAAGTTTCGGAGTGTCTGAAATTCGGCGGGTGTCACGTAATTCCACCCGGTTAGGCTTGTCCTGCACTCGGGGGCTGATGGCCTCGGTGTTTCGAACTGTGTCCCGCCGGCTACTATAATTTCCTGCCAAGCAGGCATGGACACCACGAGTTCCTTTCGCTGGGTTTGTTGGTTATGTAATCTCTACTTAGGTTGGGTGAACATGTCAATTTCCCTCTTTATTCGTGTGGGTTCTGGCATGGTCCTGTATTGGGCTGCATACTTTTGTTGGCACAATTTATACTCGTGGAACGCCTGCCATTCTCCCATGGACACACATATGGGGTGAAAACTCGCGTACACTCTTTGCAATTTATGTATGTCTTTTCGGGGTTTACACAATATTCTGCCCGACACATTGAACACTAGTTGTTGATGGGTTCTCACCGGTTCATGTCTGAAACTCGAGCTCTGGGAGTTCTGGCTGGCATGTTTGCCACTGTTCCGTGCATTGCAAGCACTCGATCTTATGGTGCTGTAGGGTAATCCATTCTGTGTGCTGTAAGCAAATTGTATGTATTATGCGTTGGCATGGAGCACACTGCACAGAGTCTGTCCAAGCCTCGCACACATGGATACACGAACATCACCATTAGTACGGACCAACTTCTTCAATACCCAAATAGCATCTCCCAGCTCAACCTTAAGCCTATGCCCAGAATACAAAACTGGTGAAGGAGAAATAGAAATAACAGAATTGGAAGTAGCAACAAGTTCATTAATAGCAAACATCTTCCAACATATAATGTCTCTTGAGTCTATTTGACTAAGGTAATTTACACTAGTCACTGCACTGTTGTGAGGATGCCTCAAAAAGTAAACCTCCAGAATTCCAGATAATTTGTGTGCAGTCAACATTGCAAATCGAATATGTACATAAAACTCAGAAGAGTGAAGCTCTCCTCTGCTGTAGTAACTTGCTTAATGAAAACGTTATCATCCTTAGCACCGTCGCAATCAAAAGAACCAATATTCCTGAAAACAGGTTTTGGAATATATCTCTTCTTATGACAACGTGCTCGCCTCATGGCGCTGTGAAAACTAATTAAATTTCACAAGTCTTTATAAATGCACTGCTCCAGAACAAGGATTTCCTACTACTAACAAAACTCTGTGGCAGCGCCCGGTAAAAATATAAGCAAGTTACTACAGCGGAGGAGAGCTTCATTCTTCTGAGTTTTATGTACAGATTCGCTTTACAAGGAATGGCTGCACACAATGGATCTGGAATTCTGGAGGTTTGATTTTTCAGGCATCCTCACAACAGTACAGTGACTAGTGTAAATTACCTTATTCAAATAGACTCAAGAGACATTATATGTTGGAAGACGTTTGCAATTAATGAACTTGTTGCTACTTCCAATTCTGTTATTTCTATTTCTCCTTCACCAGTTTTGTATTCTGCCGAAGCGAGTAGAGGCAGGAAGGGTGCATCGTATTCGATCTGCCTGCACCTGAATATACCTGGGCATATGTTAAATTTGTCGAAGGGATCGAGTGTTCGTTGTTTTCCACACTTATCACACTTCCGACAGGTGGATGGTACAGTTGGATTTAACTCAATTTCTCAGCAGCATTTTTTGTATATCACACGAAGCAGTTGCACATTGAATATGCTGTCGATGCAGTAGCCCGGTCCTTAGTTCTAATCGCGAACCATCATCCCGGAAGGCAGAGGTCTTTATACCTTTTGCGGGCTCGCCGCGCACGTGGAGCATATCACCTGGTCCTGTTGTTTACCATGGCACGGTCACCTGAGTTTGTACGTGCTTGATGATTTGCTGGCTGTGATGTCATATTCTATTGTACCCCATGGGCATTAACTACGCAAAAAAATGGCCATGGGGAGAGTGTTCTTCCTAGTCCAGCAACACAAATGGACTACTGTCCTTTATTCTCCGGATTTGCACACACGTTTTGTTTCGCTTTATTTTTGCCACACCAGGTTGGGCAAACCATTTAACGTTACCTGAGCGGTCGGAGATATTATTGCGGACGTCGTCTGGCGTCTATGTTTAGAAAAGTCAGAATATTACAAAATATTCCTATTTCGAATAGAATGGGCACCAGTTCACTGGGTGAGAACGAAATCAATGTTCTCAGGATCGTGGGCCGAATGTTAACACAGCTGTATCCCCTGACGCACACTTTACACATTTACAGGAAAACGTAACATATAGCTGTTGTATTCGGGCTCTCCAGCACGCCTTAATATTACCTTTTTGCCTCATAAATGATGGATCCCTCCATGAGATTGATGTAAACCACACATCCACGAGTTCCTTGTGTTCCCCCTCTGACTGCCGCAGTCACAAGAAAACCAGCTACACCGGGCCGCACCAACTACATCAGGCCAAGAGTACGTAGTGCAGGTCAATAAGAACGGAACTAGCACCTTCGTGCCGACAAGAGTTACGAAACTTTAGAGACCGCCCTACTAATTTATTTCGAGAGGTTACTCTTTTAGTAAATAAGTAGGCGATCCGAAATTGTGTTTACCCCAAAGCCACTGCCGTTGGGCGCTCTGACAATTGATAGTTGCGTCCTCGCAGCTTGCGCAGCTAAATATGACGCAACGCACCGCCGGGAGACGTTAACTGGCTGGTAGGCCAGAGGTGAAGCGATAAGTGTCCCGAAGTGTCGTCTAGTGGTGTTCAGAATTTTCACAAACATATTGAACACAGTCACCGAATTCACAGCTACAGCCAGGGCTGTTTTTCATTGTATAAATGGCAATCAAGCATGGCATTCCACACCCCTTTGCACAGGTGGACTCGTCCATCCCTTTGGGAGACAGCCACCAGGCAACACCGTAGCCAATGGAATTCAACGAATCATCGGAAGTGAAATTGAAACACTTTTATGAGAAAATGTAACAGCTTATTTAAGATGTATTTATATAAGAGTAACTAAGTTTTTTCTAAAATGCAGATTGCCTTTAAATGCCTCCAGCATTATAAGAAATAATTTAGTGTGGTGACATTCTTATAAACTTAACAAGTTAAACATTAAGAGACATTTGTTAATAAATGGGGATGGCACCAATGTGTTTAATTTAATTCATAGAATTTTTCAACTTTATAATCACATCTCAGAGTGTTCATTTAAGGTTCCATCGTTTGGTGTTTGATGTCGGTTCTCCTCACTTGTGACAGCGGACATTACTCCCCCCAGCTCCGCGAGCCCCTCAGTATAGTTCATTTCATATAAGAAGGCCACAGTCTGACAGTCAGTGAGTGGCAACTTAAATTATTAAAAACAAACAACATACCATTTACAAAATCCTGTTTCAGCTGATGCACGAACGAACAGAAATTAGAATTACGTTGGCTATTCTGAGAGCAGTGCCAAAATAACGTATTACGCGCATATACAAATGGTTTTATTTTCCCACGAGCTCTGTATAATTTTTAAAGTAACATATATTTCGTGTACAGCGTTTACGAACAACCCTACACACGTCCACCAAGCTCCGTTTACGAATGCAGCACCACCCAAGAAGTTCACCAATTGCCACATGTAGCAGCACCTCGTGGACGCGCTGACTCGCAGCATCAAAGCCTATACTTGACACACCAGTTGATGGCGAATGGATACATAAACGAAAAGGGGCGGCGACTGTCAACTGTCAAGAATGCGGCATTCTTATATGGTACACAATATACCCGCCTATAAGCTGCAATCATTTAACTATAATAGTAATATATTAGTCACCGAAAATTTGTACTATCTTTAATGTACTGAAGTGAGAGCCAACCACCCTTTTAACCTGAGATTTTAACGCATTCGCGTCTCAATGTAAGAGCATGCGTGTTTCACTGCTTAAGTACTGAGTCCATTATAATGTGTCATTCATGCATTATTCACCTGCAGCAAGAACAGTGAATATACAGCTCAACATAGTGATATCAGTGCAATTCATTGTAGGGCATCCCTCATCATTAGCTCACCACTGAGTTATGACGCTGGGCATTATAACATCCAACAGGCCCTGGTTAATCTCGCCGACGACAAGATGTCGATGACTTCCTGGGTCGGGCCAGGGTCCGGAATACAACACTAATGAGAACTCAAATTGTATGGCCGAATAGTGTACATAGTTACATGTATACAAGGCTAATTAAAGCGGACATAATTCACAAGGCCTACCAGCGCCCATTGCTGTACAAAAATATCAAGAATGGTGCGAAAATTTACAATATTAATTAAACCTTCAGGGTCAGTAAATTGAGCTGATGGAGTGGTCTGTTCGTAAACTAAATAAAAGTTTCAGTAAATTATGATAACTTATTGCAGTTAAGGGTTTAGATCAAAGTATTAAATTCCCCCGCGATGCAACACACGTGCAGCAGCTAATACCCATGGAATCAGATTGCCAGTGATGGGGCAGGCGAGCGGCATCCTTCCCAAAAGCTCGCTCCACTCGACGAGGTAATTTAATTAACTGAACTCATTAACATAGCACTTTAGACATTTACACATAAAACATATAAACGTTGTTTAAAATCCCGTAGAGCAGCGATTCCCAAAGTTCTATGAACCTCAACCCATTTTAAAAATGCTAAAGTTCATGACTCTCTTTAATGCCTTATCCGAGAAACATACAATTTTGCTGTTCCATCATGTTCACATTGTATTTTGTTACGGAGCATAAGGAAGTGAAGGGTAGTAGAATTAATAAAATAGTAAAAAATGTTGAAGTTAAAAAAATTTTAAATGAAAAAGATACTTAATCAAACAGCATTACACAATGGGGTTATTTAACCAATTTAGTTTAAAATTCATTTTGGTTGTAAGAAATCAGATTTTTCAATGCGAAGGTTGCATTTGTCTTCTATTCACTGCATACTCTGCGTTGTATTTTATTTCTGTATAGGGCGGTCTCTTGAGTTATGTAAGTCTTGTAGGCAAGAAGCTGTTTGTCGATCAGGTGAAGGTCTTGTCGACCTGCACTACGTACTCTCGGTCTGATATGGTTTGTTGTAGGCCCAGTGTAGCTGGTGTAGTTGTTGTAACAGTGGCGGTCAGAGTGGTCACAAGGAGTTCGTGGAAGCGTGGTTCACGCCAAAGTTATAAGTAATGACCAGGGAAACCTTAAAAAAGTGTAAATTTAAAGAATAATTTGGCTTATTTTAATATCCTGCAAAAGGTAAAGTAAAAGAAATAATAAAATTTTCTAACTTTTGTGCAATAAGTACGAAAATAAATGTTTCGTAAACAAAATTGAAATATAATTTAATTCTTGAATTAACCCTGTTACCATCGGTTATTTTGTAGGTCCATCTTAGATTACGCATTTACAATATGTGATTAGCTGGCTAAGAGACGAATCCAAAGCCAACATACCTCTTTTACTATGCTTAAATTTTGGTACCTGAATTCGTACCGCGACGTAGGAATTGTTATATTTTGGAGTCTATTCAGGTGCCACAAATAAAAGCAAAACATTGATGTAGCAATAATTGCCTTTGTATCCCTATTTCATAACTGTATTCAATTTCAGTTTATATTTCAAAACCACTTGTAACTTTGTTAAAAATAATATATAAAAAATTATATAACCATAATGGCATCAAATCATAAGCTAATTATTTTTCTGGCTTTTGGAGTGATGAAAGGTAGTGGCAGTCTTAAAACCAAACATGGCGGCATACCTTTAAACACTTTGTTTATAATTTTTTTTTTTTTTGAAATAAAATGAAGAAGTTGAGGGAAGGCTGTGATGTTACCCGTTTGTTTGCAGTGTTTCGATGTTTTATTTCTTGTGCCACGACATGACAATTTGCCATAAAATGAAGTTTGTAATTAATGCAATAACTTAAGCGTTTGGACTCATAAACTGAACGCGGAAAAGATTTTTCATACTGCGTTAAGTGTTATGGGAATATTTTAAAATGAAAACGTTTTAATTGTTCTTTTTGGGTTTATTTAATGGTTTTTGGGAGTTGAATTGAGGGTTCTCAACGGCATGAAACCTAAAGTGAGGTTAAGGGTATGTCAAAAATTTCTGGTTAGTTTTAATCTTTTTATTCTTGTAATGAATTCAGCGGCAGACACTGATACAGAGTCCCAAAAAGGTTCAGGAGAACTCAAATGCCTTCAATCGTCGTGTAATCTGTCTATACCTGTTCAGATGGTGAATGTGAAATTTTCATCTCATGAGGTAAAAAATGGTGAGTCCTGTATAAGTTTATAGAAATATGAGCAGTTTACGGTTAACTGAACACCATTGAAATGAAAAATGTCTGGGATTAGTGTACAACCCGATTTCACTTTTTTACACACTGGTTATTATTTCACCAATATAGTGCCGATGGCATCACATATTTTTTCCCTCTTGACCCATCCCTTTCCTTTTAACAATCTAATTAGTCATCGAAAGTTATTAGTGGGGGTTTTTGGGTTGGGACACTTTCAATTTTTGTAGACTTTATTGGGAAGTACACTTGAGTCCATCCGCCTAAGTGTACTACACAATACTATATATGGTTTTGGGCAGTACACTTGAACCTATCTGCCCAAGTGTACTACGTGATACCATTTTTGGTATCTAAGTTCATTTGAGTCCACCCGTCCAAATATGCTACTTAATACAATGACTGCAAAGAATCTTTGACACTATGAATACTCAACCTAACATGACCTTTCCACAATACCGTCTATTACACCCTTCAAAGTATTTTATGATACCATCATCTGCAATCAGATAGTCCATTAAAAGTAGCAAGCACTCGCTGCCACTATACGTATTCTTATATTACCTAGTTACATCATCATTTATTACACTCTTTTGAAATGCTATACACAATCATCCACTGCAAACTGATTGTTTTTCACAACTGGGAAATACTCTTTGACACTACAGAGACGTAACCTAACATTACTTATCTACAACACTGTTTATTACATTCCACAAACTATTAAACAATACCATCCATTGAATAAAAACTGCCATGACTCGTGCAACTACAGAACACTAACGTAACATTATCTAGCAACAACACTTATTACACCCTTCAGAATGTTATACGATACATCCACTCCTGTACAATTGTTTATTAAAAAATTGCAAAAACTTATTAACACTACTAAATTGTAACATAACCATTACCTACTTACAACACTGTTTATTGCACCAGGCACACACATTTGTATTTAAATATCTCCACACTTACCTTTACCAAACACATCCATTTTCTGCCTTCATGTAATGTCACTCTGATCCTCGTTATTAGATGTTGAACACATCGTACTCATGTGCACTACGTGTTTTATTAGACGTCAAATACACCACCATAATGCACCACATATTTTTATATTTTCTGTGTACACTATATATCTAATTCGTCATACATTTCACTCACTATTTCCACTCAAGGTATTTATTCTATACCACTTAATTTTATACCATGCTTACTATTTTATCGCTCTATACATATCCCAATTACCATAACATTCAGCACATGTACCCATTTTACAACTCGCTGCACTATGGCCCATTCTACAATGCACAGATATGTAAGAAAACAGACTTTGTACACGTAAATGGAACGAGCAGATGACCCAGGGCTCAGGATGAATTTATAACTATTCCACACTACGAAGAAACATACAGTCCTACAACTTGCATAATCAGAAATATTCACCTGTTGCAAATTACAGATATTGGTTTTAAAATAAACACCCCATTTGGTATATTTTTAGTGTTTTAACACTGCGGAAATACTACTGCCAACCATGTGCGAGTGTTTATTAAAACACAAATTATAATATCCACGGTAAATCCATGCCCTTGTGGCCGTGTAAACTACCACGAAAACGACGAAAACGAATATCAGACAATTGCCAATGTAACAAAATGGCTTGGTTTCTGTTACTAAACATGATCTCTCTTCTTTTTCCTCCTTTCGTTCATTTGCAACATACACTTCTGACTGATTCAGATGCCTACCAATCGTTCTCGTTTTTTTTTTTTTCACTGCTACCAACCTAATTACCTATACGGCCAACGTCCTGACGTCATTAACTATGTCACACACATAAACAAACCTGTGGTATCAAGACATACACTTGACCCAAATATCACTGCCCCAACCAGCATGGGTTACTTTCAATAAGAACAATGCCTGGCTTGCATCTAGTAAAGTTAGTCTTAACAACAGAGGGAACATACTCACATGTTTTAACATCAAAATAAAATGTTTCTAAATTTTTTTAGTTCTGAAATGATTTCTTTTGCTTTCTGCTTTTTAGTGCGTGTAAGTGTAAGAATGAGCAAATTTGTAAAATATTTTTGTAATAATTTCACAGTTTTATGTGTTATACCGTGAAAATTCCCCGATATTCATACCCCTATTCACTATCACATTTCATGGTACAAATCACATGATGATCCCATGAAATTTGTATTAAGTATGATTAATAATGTCCAAATACACCATTTGCGACTATTATTCCCCCCCTCTTTTTTTTTTTTTTTTTTTTTTTTTTTTTTTTTTTTTTTTTTTTTTTTTTTTGGAAAAGCCATGATTCTTAGTAATTACCCCAGATGTGTATGAAACAGGTAAAAACATATGAAACTGGTAATAAATCATTGCAGCCCTCTCAATTCAGCTTGCTCACACTCCAGCTATCAGAATGATGTGTGTTTGTGTGACTAACTTTTCTAGAGTTAGGTAGTGAGTAGTCAGTACAAATTTCCAACAGCTGCATACGTCTCATAAATGAGAAACAAATACATACTGCGTACCTAACAGTTGCAGTACAGCATAATATTGGTTTTGAGGTTAAAATGATTTGTTCTCCTAATATTTCAATTTTAATTTCTCTTTCAATGTAATTTTCTAAACATTAACTTCAAAGTCCCTTTTCTTTCTTTATTTGTATTAATATTTGTACTGTATTCTGTAAATCACATTTCCATTTTATAGGGATTAAGGTATTAATTTTAACTGTAATTTTTACTTTTTCCAATTCTGTTTAGAGTTTTTGGTTGTAACTTTAGCTTTATTTTGGTAGTTTTTGCGTTACCTCAGGGGTTTCCTAATTATGTCTCTCTTCCTTGGCACTGACTAGGTAGCTGACCTTGCCAGGAAGGATGAGAGGCTTGGTGAGACTTTTGAATATGATTGATGCTACTGCCTACGTCACGATTCTAATCTATAAATCCCGGAGTCATCCAATTTTTTTGTAGTTATGTCCCTTCCAATTTAAAGTGTCAATTCCAGGATTCCTGGGCATGATCAAGAAGAGGCCTGAGTGCTTTGTGCAATATAGTAATTTTTGAGTTTATGAATTGGCAAAAAAAGATGATGCAGAGACGAGCCATTTTTGATAAGTATAGGCCCAATGCTGCGGTCATAAGTGTTGCCAATGAGTTTGTTGCCAGAGGGGCTAGTTCTATTTTGAAATATTTAGTTTCAGTGATTCCACATGATTTAAATTATTGTTATTGTGTTTCTTGATTTTGCAGCAATGAACCCAGTGGTCGTGGGGTCTGCTCGCAACTGGTATTAATACACGTATTTATTAATTTTGATTTGGATTATGACTGGATTAGACACTATGTTAATTGGAGTAATTGTTAAGAATCGCTGATTTTCCAAAAAAATTCAAAAAATCTCTGAAAATGGTATAAATCAACATTACTAATCACACTGAACACAAATTTACCAGGGGCATGACAATATGCACAGTACATACTAAGTGTGATAGTGCGGAGGGCTATGAAGGTCAGGGAAATTTTAGGGTAAAACGCATAAAATTTATGTAAACTACATGTCATTTGGATTCCTTAAACACATTAAATGTAAGAAGACCTAACCTAACTTCATGATATGTGATCACAAGGGGAGTGTTTGCCGACATCTGAAAGTGTGTTAGAAAAAGTAGGTATAATAAGGAAGAACATGTAGGTTCATTCACCCCCAGTGATTCATCTATTGTTATGTTAGGTTTTCTGCATTTGACATGGCTGGTGGCAGCAGTATGTAAGCCCTTCAATGCAATACTACACAGTACAATTCACTACACTATATACACTATCCATGCTAAAATTTGACTATTATTTATGTTACCCATGTAAGTGGCGAATATAGCTCCCTTGTGATTTATTACTGATAATTCATGTCTAGGACACGATAACTTCTATTCAATGTGTCTAAACTCTGCAGACAGTTGTATTTCCGCACAATAATTATATTTTAACACTTAATATGGAAACAAATGCAAAGAAACACTGGTATTTCTGCACAATAATTAGATTTAACACTTCACAAGGAAATAATTGCAAAGAAACACACGTAATAAGCACTCGTAAATCACAAGCCTTCACACTGTCAAATTAACTCGTTTTCTGAACTTCCACACACAACCAACATACAACCGTTGCGTGAAATAGGTAAAAATTAATCCAGAAGACCAAAATTCATTCTCATTTGTTTCCAGTCAGTGCAATACACATAAACTGCACGTAAAGAACACCAGGGAACATTTTTTGTATTATATAATGTGTGTGTGTCTATACAGAGAGATATATATATATATATGGCAAAAACATACCCTGTCAATAACATTTTGTAAATTAAGGTTTGGTTCCCATAGGCATTCTCACGTTTAAAACGATTCAGTGACCCAATAGAAATATATTGACATTAATTTTACGTGTTTTACTGTGAAAACATTTAAATCTTTATGGCCCTCCTCACTATCACATTCCATGGTATATATTGCATATTTCATGAAGCCGCCATGAAATTAATGGTAAGTGTTAATAGTAATGACCATATATACACCATTTCCAGGTATAATTTTCCCAATTTTCGGAAAAGCAGTCATTATTATTATTTTCTGTAATTGGAACTGAATTTAAGTGCAATTATTTTGAATTTTCTTTTAATTCGCAAATAATTTTAGTGCAGAACAATTTAATTTGAGTGTAAACTTTGATCACCGTAATATTTTAATTGTGCAGTGCATTACAGTAAAGGCAACACTTTATTTTGCACAAACACTTAACCAACTTTACATTTAAAAAATTTTTATTTTGTGTAATTAATTCTCATTAAATAAGTTCTGTAAGCAAGATGGTATTTTCAATGCAATAATTTGACTAGCTGTCAACCCTATTTGAACCAAATATATTCATTCATTCTCAGAAGTAAGTGAATTTCAGTCTAATTACTTATGTACGGTTTTGTGTAGTGAGTTATGCTAGTACCTAATTAGTTTGAATGTTTCTACAGTGTTTTGGTATGTTTCTTGTAACATTATGCAGTGTTTCAAGTGTTTGGTCCATGTTGTTTTTATGTCAGCATTACATCTAGAGTCATACAGTGCAAGGAAGCTACCCAGTCCTTTGATCACTGCGCCCAACAACAATACAAAATTTAATTTAACACGCTTTCGAATCCATCATTATATTTATTCATTGGACTTACTCATCATTCACATTACATCAGTACATTACATGAAATATATATTACCTCTTTAAGTGCCATTACCAAATTCAGCAAAAATTTTTTTATTTATTTATCGTATGGCAATTTAGACACTTATAAAAGGAACAATACATAGACATTAAAAATATTACAAACTTTAAGAGTTACAAACAAATGGAACAATACATAGACATTAAAAATATTACAAACTTTAAGAGTTACAAACAAACATCAAGTCTATTGATATAATCTATCGATTCTTGAGTTGCCAACAGGAAGTCGTCAGGACTACCGTTATTGGACCTTATAGGACATTCAGCAAAAAAAAAAAACACGAAAAGAACTCACTTTGCAGCAAAACGCAGCATGAACAATTCTTTATGTTATGCAGGGAAACATGGCACATTTGACCCAAATATCTTGCATGGCTGCCACGTATGTAAATATTTGTTAACTTACAAAGGAAGGTAATACACAAATAACTTCATATAAACCATGTCCCTTGTGCAAATTTTTTTTGTAATTATATGAAGAGTAGGAGGGTTGAAGGAAAGCTTATGAATACCAGAAAATGGAATGTATTGGTAGTACTATTTAAACTAAAGCATACTCCCATGCTTGTATTATTCTTTATAAAAGCTTAGATTTGTGATGGAGTGGAGGGCTATGAAGATTGGCAAAACTGAGGCGTATAATACTTTTAAAAAACAAACATAATAAATTTGTAAAGAAGGAAAGTATGCCACAAATGGCCGCAGAACTGTTATTTTACACAAAATCCAGAAAAAAAGAATGTAAAAATATATATTTGCACGCTGCCACTTGTTGATGGCCCAGCATTAAAATCTGCGCCAATTTGAGAAAGGGTTGCACGTCCTTCACGTTTAATGATTCTCGTCAGTCGTCGTTTGTCCCATTCGTTCACAATCTTTTTCCAGCCACAGCGATGTCGAAGATTTGATGTTTTACCGGATTCCCAATATTCACGGTAGACTCATGAAATGGTCGTACACAAACATCCAAATGGTGTCGCTACCTCGGAGATACTATGTCCCATCTCTCGTGCGCCGACTATAACACCACGTTCAAACTCACTTAAATCTTGATAACTTGCCATTGTAGCAACAGTAACAAATCTAACAACTTTGCCAGATGCTTGTCTTATATAGGCGCTGCCGACCGCATCGTGTTACTCTGATTGGTTTCATACCTCTGTTATTTGCATATGCATGCCTATACCAGTTTTTTTGGCTCTCCAGTATATAACAAACAACAAATGTGTACGCGGAGACTCTTGTCTTCCATTTTGTAAGATAGGTCCAAATGAATTAAGTTATGTCATGTCGTGGGAAAAAATTGACAGATTCCTACCAAATATGGCAAACAAGTAGTACTGCGGTAGGTAATGTTAACTGATATGTTGTATGTATGTCAGATACTTATTTTCAAAATGGTGGTTATATGACTATTTTAGTTTTGTATGTTATATCATCGAAACCATGTAATTAATTCCAATGAAACTTTGTAAGCTGGCTATATATGTTATGACCATCAAATATGTCCACACAAAATTTCTTTTGTCCACCATTTTGTAAAATAGTATCACATGACAAATTAAAATTACTCATAATCTCCGAAAAAACAGCCAATTTCTACAAAATTTTACAAACAAGGAGCACTATGGCAGGCCATGTAAACTGATAAACTTTGAGAGGGTCAGAGACACATATTTTCAAAATGGCAGCCACATAAACATTTTAGCTCAGAATTTTTTATCTACAAAACTGGAAAACAAATTTCAACTTAACTTTGTATGCCGGCAGTATCAGTTATATCCGTCATAAAAGTCTCATTTCTCTGCCATTTTGTAACGTAGCCCCACATGAAATAATACAGTTTTTATGCCGAAGAAGTTATACTGTGGTAGGCCATATTAATTTATATGTCTTAAGTGTGTGTTTTATTTTCTAAATGGCACCTGTACAAACATTTAACCTTAGTGTGTTATATATACGAAACTACGTAACAGATTTAAATTTATCTTTGTATATTGTATCTATAACAATCATTGAATGTTCTAATATATAATCTTTTTGTCCTCTATTTATGAAGATTGTCACATAGACAATGGAGGTTTTATGCCACATCTGAAGGACCAATCAACCAATTTCCACCAAATTTTTTCACACAAATAGTGTTATGATAGGCCATGTAAACTTATGTGTTTTTTGTGGTTCAGACACTTATTTTCAAAATGATGGCTGTGTAAATATTTTAGGTTAGTGAACCCTATCATTCAAAACATTAGACTAATTACATCCGAAGTTGGTGCTCCGAAACCTACCTCCGTGATGCAGTTGATTGCAAGCTAGCTTAATTTGACAAGTTTTTATGAATTCGAATCCTGANTCCGAAACCTACCTCCGTGATGCAGTTGATTGCAAGCTAGCTTAATTTGACAAGTTTTTATGAATTCGAATCCTGGGTAAATCACTCGTGTATTTTAATGGTCTTGGTACTGTTATACATGTTTCTGGTTTCATCTCTAATGATACTGCTGTCAATGAGATGTCAACGCCTACCTACCATCTAAGCTTTTAAAAACATCACTAAAATTTATTTGCATCCATGCAGAGGAAAGTAGGCTCATTAGTTATCTGTAACTTCTTATATCAGACCCTATGCCGAAAATACCTTTGGCAATCACANAGAGGAAAGTAGGCTCATTAGTTATCTGTAACTTCTTATATCAGACCCTATGCCGAAAATACCTTTGGCAATCACACTGCACATTTTATAGTTCTTATTAGGCTTACTAACATGTATTCTAATTAACTGCTAAGAATAGAAATATTTGCAGATCTCGATCAATTCAGGAACTCTCATGCGAGTCATGTTTCACCTCATATGACAAAACTTTGTAATGTAACAAAATTAAGAAATAATGGCCAGGAATCTGTAGGGAAACCAAATTTTTAAACTTCCAGGAATCACCGTCCTCATTGCCATTCCATAACCCCTGACACACTCAAAACTTGCACACTCCATTCATAATTACAAATATTCACCCTGTTGGGTTGGCAGGATATACAAACTTAACACCGATTTGCACACTGCTAAACATGCTCAGTTTGCAGTATTATATTTTGATGCTCATTTGTTCACAATACGTGGAATTATATGCATGTAAAAAAACATACCAGAACAGCATCTTTGGGGCCCCTAATTTCCTGCTGTCTAAAATAAATTAATTGAAGATATACCTAACTGATTATTAATGTTAAGCTTGATAATAGTTTAATGGGAAAGTAGTATAGCACTCTGAAACACCCATTTTGAATTGATTTTTCCAATTTTTTTTCAGCAGTTTAAGGTAGTATAGATTGAATATACATTGATAAGACCAAGATATGTAGTGAGTTTTATTTAAAAATGTGTTTTTTGTAGGTTTATAGTTTGTTCAAAACAATTCTGTTGTGCATCGTATAACTTCACTTTTTATAAATGTAATTTTTTATGTTTTTTTACATTTTTACACCATATTTTACCTGATATTATAAACTCTTCGTACTGTGGAGTTTTTAAGGATGCAGGTTGAAAACAAAAATGTGTATGCGGAAATGAATCAATAATTTTAATAAAGCCAAAAACAACCATTGTAATTATTATTCTTAATTTTTGAAAAAAATTGTGGAATTAGATAGTTGACTTTTCTGTCGATACGTTTCAGAATACATTGTGGCATTCAAAGACTACTACAAAGCAAGTACACGAGAGAAGTTCATCACAGCTGCGCTAAATGGCTCTGGTGTGGAAAAGTGGAGGATTCTGCCACGTAACAACCCCGCCAGCGACTACCCCAGTGACTTCGATGTTGTCTTGGTGCGAATTCTGATTTCATCTGTGTTTTGTTTTAATGTTTAATTTTGATCATCATTATTATGTAATTTAGAATCTTTTCTAAATTAAGAAAATATTGTAGAAAATAAACTGTCTTTTTGGGGGCTGAAGATGTTGCGTTATGATTCCTTAAAGGTAAAATTTCCAGATATAAATGTGAAATGTATTATACTAGGAATTAATTAGGTTTATGTGTTTTTTTTTTGCTTCTCCTTCNCCCTCTATTTTTATATGAAAATGCAACAGTTTGGGGGGAATTGGAAATTATGTTTATAAACTCTACAGAAGTTATTGCCAGTTCAGTGCTGTCACATTTTAATGTTCAGTGTAGGCCTCATAAATTTTTTATGAAATTTATTCTGAAGTACCATATATACCAACGTATCTTCAGCCCCCGCATATCATATGCATCCTGTATTTTCACCAAGTTTGAATACTTATGTGATTTTGGATCATTGTCATTGTACAATCCCGGTCACGTCTTAGTTTTGCTTATTGGTTAGAGCTCAGTGTTTCTCTGTGTGAAATGAAGTGGAGTTCATGAATAATGGTAATGGAATTGACCAAGGACAGCAAATTTTTTTTGGCAGAGTTTGTTTCATTAGCTTATATTATTTCCCATGAACACAAGCATCTACACTACTTTTTGCTCATTATCAATAAATTGTGTCCACTTCCAGAATAGGTGGGTTCTTTTATTATCTTGAATCTGTTTTCATTTACTTACTTTCGGGTTAATCACTGTGAAGAGCTTCAACTTGTAATCATCTTTGTTTTCTGTGTAGCATTTTTCAACATATTGGCAGGAAATTTTATTTTGTTGAATATTATGTACATTTATTTCTACAGTTCCTGTTTCCCAGAGCATGAGGGAAGTAAGTGTGAATGGTTGTACACATTTACCTGCTTTATATTAAGAGAAATAAATTGATATGAAGCAGGAATACAGGTATTGTCTGCTATGCTAGCCTCACCTGCGCTTTGGGAAACAAAGTGGCATAGATTTGAGTGTATGTAATCACATTTCTAAAGCTGTTAGTTGACAATTTTTTTTTTTTAATATCTATGGTTTTTGACATTTTAGTGATGTTTTGTTTTCATCACAAATTACATGATCGTTGTAGACATCCCTGTTATGCCATTGTTAAGGATTTTGACTAAACATAAAAATGTATCTATGCAAAAATGAATCTGCAACTTCTGCAAGTTATTCTCCAATTAATGAAAAAATCACTATAGTGATCAATCAATAGCAGCTGGGGATGTCAAATAATGAGTGTTCACAAATTGCCTTGTAAAATTTTTTAAGGCAAGAGATTATTGGAATTTTACAGTTGCAGCATAGATTGTTCGAGCTTATAATTAAAACTGAACAACTAAATTGAGAAAAAAATTTTCCCCCACAGAATTGTCTATTTAAATTCCAAATAAATGATAACAATTTTCTCATGTGCATATAATATGTAAACATTATTTTTTGAAGTTATGTGCTGTTTAATTACTTTTCCATACAACACAAACTGCATATAAAAAAACACGGAAAAAACGTATGCTGCTTCCATTGAGCTGAAGACTGGCATTGTAATTATACATTTATTCTCTAATAAGTTTAATAATGAATTCATTATGTTTAAACAGTTTGTGTATATAAATGTATGCAAACTAAATTTCAGAAGTGTATTATCAAAATTTTTGTACCTGAGTAAATGAATATCGTAGCACTTTTCCTGTTAGTTTTTTTATATATAGACACACACACACACACACACACACACACTCTCTCTCTCTCTCTCTCTCTCCCCCCCCTCCCCCCAGCCACACGTAAAATATAATGTATTAATTAATCTAAGAACTCTTTCTTATCCGTGTATTTTCCGCTTATCTGATGTGCGTCGGCAGTGCACTCAGAATAGCCAACTTAATATTGATTTTTGTTCGTTCATGCATCAGCTGATACAGAATTTTGTAAATGGCACGTTGTTTGTTTCGTATACATTAAGTTGCCACTCACTGACTGTCAAAATCTTGCCAACTTATATGAGACAGACAATATCTGGAGCCATACTGTCTACAGTACGTCCCACAACTGTTGAAGGGTGCATGGCAGAGGGGACAGACGGCGAACACAACGATCAAGGCAGTCCCACAGATATTCAATTGGATTGGGATCAGGGCTGTTTGAGGGCCAGGGAAGAACATTGAAGTCCTGATCCTGCTCGTCCAGCTAATCAATTAATGGCTCTTATTAGCACGAAACTATCAGGGTCTGGTCGATGACTGAGTGAAACCCTGAACCCTGGCATGAGCGCAATTGTAGTTGTTGACCTACATCGGCTGGCTAGATGCCGCTTCAGTAACTCAGACGGGATGTGGGATAACCCCGAGAATATTCACAAAGATAGAGTACTTGTTATGCTTACTGTTGCAGTGAGGCAGTTATGCGGGCGTGATGCACCCTGTTTGTCATGACGTCCTTGCATGAACACATAAAGGGATAACCCTGAGAAAACATTGTCACTGAATGGATTTTGGCCATCCTTCCATAGTTCACAGTGAAGCGACTACCAGGGGTACTAGGTACATGTGGCTTAGGCCCAGCACTGGCCGACTAGCAAAACGCCTCTTGAACGACGTACAATTAATGAAAAAGTGAAAACTAGGGGGAGGGGGGTGTTGCAGGGGCGTTGCAGTTGTATCGGTTAGGTGCGTGCTCGAGGCAGCAAACTAATTTGCAATGTTCCAGTATGTTAAACAATTAAACTATGGCTGTGAAAAATGGTAATCGACAAAATGATGGAAGGCCCCGGAGTGCAAAACGCGTGCAACCTTTGTTCCCCACTAAGACCAACTGGCCGATCCAGTGGCACCACGGCGTTGATCTCATGAACGCAGCACGCCAAAACAAAATCCTTTTATGATATGGATGACGTGAGTTTCACAAGCAAGCACATAATACAGTTACATTTTTTCATGCCCTTTATGATGCTCTTGCGCTGAACATTTATTTAACATTGGCCTTGGATTATACTGAAAAATGTGCTACTGGTACTTATGAGAATACTGTATTGTCAAGTTGGTGGGTTTGCTCCACTGGTTCATCTGTACAAACCAGCAACTCTTTAAATGACTACTCTTGTAAAAATACGCGAAGTATCTGGTTGAACGTTCTATTCCCAGGGCTTCTAATTTATATGGGTATTGCTGTCAAGATGCATTGACAGGAGGTGACCACGTGTGCATGTAACACATGTACCTCACCGCACAAGGGCACCTGTTCTGATGCTACCTCCATATTCCCAGTGATTTCATCACTGGTTTGATTGAATGCAAAAAATAACTCAGCTAACTTCACTGATTCTGTAATGCCGCCCCTTGTAATAGCTTGTATTACGGAACTGACTTTGAGGGTCGGCATGGATATCATACATACAGTAGGGTCCGCGGGGTTGTGGGGCTGACCTGTTGGTTTGTAACGTCACAGTAGAGAGCACAGGCCTCCGGGCTGGTAGTGTGTCTCAACAGGGGCTCAAAAGGGAGAGGAGGCACTGCCGATGTCAGTCTTAATTTAATCTGCTATTAGTCAGAGATATTTGCATGAGTAATGTACGCTGATGTAATTTTTCATGTATTTTAGAGAACTTCTTTTGACAGTTGACAAATTTTAAAATTATGAACTTCATGAATGTGCAGACATAGTAGTTTACTTTATACGATCTTATCATTTTGTGTTTGAGTTGTTATAGGTTGTTTGTAGTTAGGTAAGCACTTTTGAATTCAGCCATTAAAAAACTAAAATTCTTCACTATTGCTGATTACATTGTAATATAGTCACTGAATGGAATATTTGCAGAAAGGTTGTAATAATGTCTTACTACAATTGTAATTGTAAAATTAATGGAACCCGAACTTCCGCTGCTATTTCTCTCTTTAGTAATCACTGCTCTCCCTTCTCTATCTCTCGATGACCCCTTCTGGTCGCCCCTCCACCTCACCCCTGCAACAGACACTGTGAGCTATCACTATTTTGGACCTTTTCTACATATCTGTTGCCAGTGTTTCCCTTCAGTGCTTCAGAAATACATGGGCAAAAAGGCATGTAAGAAAATAGAAACTGTACAGCAGCTCAGCAATTTGACGTGGCAGAAATTAACGTCAGTGGGTGGCAGAAACAACGGGGAAAAGTTGATTTTTACGTCTGGACTCCGTTGGAAGGAGGGAATGTGTAGCACTACTTTTTTTTGGATGAGTGGATTGTTACATTCTAGCACGCCACTCCATAAAAGAGAAAGATAAAATAGAAAGCACCCCAGCAGTTACCATAAAAGAGAAAGCAAATAACAAAAGGAAAGCTGCCCACCCCAGCCGCTTGCATATTTTTGAAGTCCTTCACGTTACCATGGTACAGCACACCACACACAAATGTAATGAAAGAAGAATATCTTGCATACCTAACAGGACGCCGCAAATTGTTGATGCAGTTTCCTTTAAGAAATATATATTTTTCCTGAAAGTATATACACAAGTACATATAGTATTTCTAATTTTTCTGAAATAGTCCTTACATTGTACTTTTGCTTCTTCCAATCATTTCAGATGTAAAAAAAATAATAAAAAAATTAATCATTATATGAAAATCTATTTTTGACACAAACTTTTGTACCCCTCATTATTTCATTTTTACCGTAAACATAAAGTTCAAGGTAAAAAAAAACAAGAGGATAAACGAGACAGGTAAGGGTAGACTGTGGGAGTTCTTTGTCTTTGGAACGATTGAGGGGGGAGGAGTCACAACTGTTATTCAACGCAGCGCAGCCGCTACCTGGCCGCCGGGACACACAAGGCAGCCGGTGGCAGCCTGATGCACATAAGACAGCCACTTGCGATGCTTAGTTTCTTACACAGCAAGAATACAGTCAATGCATCGTTTATAAATTATCTGAATTTTACGTACACTTGAAGAAATTTCACTTTGAACTACATATTGGGCGGAATTTTGAATTAACCAAACTCCAAAGCATGTAAAATCCCATTCTTATGTTCAGGGACTAACAACAACTTTGATTTACATAGAATTTCGAATTAAACGAGTTTGATTTACGAGTTTTTACTGTATTACAGTGCTCGAGAAGAGAATTGCAACCATTAGTGGCCATAATAAATTCAAAGAACTTATTTTTTGATCCATTTCCCTTGAATTTTCTGTTTTTTTACAACCAGATTTTTTGTGTTTCCTGAGAAAAGGGTTGTTAATTTTGGGGGTTGCTATTCCCGGGGTCACAAAATCGAGAGTTGACTGTACATGCCCAAAAATTTATCCTCTGGAGTTGAAACAATAACTTAGAAATAGTCTTTGTGCATGAAATGTTTCTTAAATGGTTTTGTGTTTTAGACATCACTACAAAATATCCAACTGTTTTTTAATGACATATTTTCTGCCAAATGCCTTCAACGCACTTTGTGCACCAGTCACGTGGAGCCCTGGAGTTTCAGCATGAGCATAGTTGGGTTTTTATTTACAAAAAATAAATTCAGTATACTGCATGTTAAAAAAATATTTTCCAGCTTTATTTTTCAAAAGCGGTATTTGAAAACAGAATTATTAATTTTCTAATTGCTTATCAATTAATTTGTGAAACAAAAATTATGTAAAATAAAATGAAGCCAGTGTTGCAAAAGGAGAAGAAATTTCAAAAGTTCATCATGTGCTTCTTAAAGTTGAAAATACATAATGTTCATCATAGTTCAGGTTTGCTTTCGTTGCTAGTAAGATGTGAAACCAAAGGAATTTAGTTAATAAATACAATTTTGTCCCTAATTTCCTCTGAAATATTGCAGAGATTGGTTCTGTTCAAGAATTTTAGTAGAATCACATTTCTTGAGAGATAAGTCATTATGACTGATCACAATGATGAAAAATGTTGCTGGAATCAGGATAAAGAATGAGAGAAGGCTTTTANGCAATTTTGTCACTAATTTCCTCTGAAATGTTGCAGAGATTGGTTCTGTTTAAGAATTTTAGTAGAATCACATCTCTTGAGATAAGTCATTATGACTGATCACAATGATGAAAAATGTTGCTGGAATCAGGATAAAGAATGAGAGAAGGCTTTTATGCTGAGTTACCAGCAATTGCACGATGATGGAACAGCGATACATTAATCTTACCATATATCTTTATTTTACACCAAATATTTTGCTTGGGTCATGTCCAGATTAGTTGATTTTGCTATCATTTTAAAATTCTCACCAAGTTCTTGCAGTATTTTTTACATTATTGTGGTAATTGTGTATATTCACACTTTGGAGGTAGCTTTTCTTGATTAGACTGAAGTCCTGTAGCATACAAGTGTGATAACATGGGTCAGATGATGAGTTAAATTTTTATATTTTTAGTGTAGGGTCTCTTTATCAGAAGTTTTAAATTTTTCTGTTGTCTGTTGTTTGTAAATGAGCTGGGAATTTGTATGGAAGCCCTGGAAATATGTGTGTTACTGTCAAGACATGCCAGTGTGCAGTACAGAGCAGTCACTCCTGTCATGTCTCGATGGTTGTTTTGGAGGGAGTCTTCATATTCTGGTTCACCCTGATAATGAATTCATAGCACTGTAATGGATTTTTCTTAACACAATTGTAATGTAATAGGAGGATTCTGGTTGTATGTTGAAATTTAACCTAGCTGTGGATGAAAATATTTGAATGGAAACGTAGGTAAATGTTGTGGCGATTAGGGCAAATGGGGTAGTTGTGGAGGAGATACAGAGGTAGGTGGGAGTGTACTGACGAGCANTAGTGTGCAGTACAGAGCAGTCACTCCTGTCATGTCTCGATGGTTGTGTTGGAGGGAGTCTTCATATTCTGGTTCACCCTGATAATGAATTCATAGCACTGTAATGGATTTTTCTTAACACAATTGTAATGTAATAGGAGGATTCTGGTTGTATGTTGAAATTTAACCTAGCTGTGGATGAAAATATTTGAATGGAAACGTAGTTAAATGTTGTGGCGATTAGGGCAAATGGGGTAGTTGTGGAGGAGATACAGAGGTAGGTGGGAGTGTACTGACGAGCAAGGCCAGTGGCATGCAGGTTGTGGTTGTGTGTTGCCAGCTGGAGGAGACTGCACTCATGAATGGCCTGAGTGCACTGAGGGACCATCCGTCTGTGCGACGTGTTACGCCACAGCGTCTTGTGCAGCGCACTCTCAAGTATGCCAACCTCACAGAGTGCACCACCCGCAACTGTTCAGTCCCCACCTGGCCCTTGCGCCGTTCCAGTCTTGCCATTGTGAGTACACTTTTATCTCCTACCCTTTGTGTTTCTGTCCTTGCATTCCTGTATTGCAGTAGACATTGTCAAACTTTTAATGTTATCAGAATGCGCCCTTGCTGTAACGGCAATAAAAAAAAAAACCAGAATGCCTTGAGAAGATGACATAACAGATAAGTACAATATCCTTAATATTTATATCTTTGCAATTCGTGTGGAGGAAGTGTGCGTGTACGTGCAGTTGGCATGTTGGTTTTCCACTGTGGAAATGTGTTCCATCNTTCTGTCCTTGCATTCCTGTATTGCAGTAGACATTGTCAAACTTTTAATGTTATCAGAATGCGCCCTTGCTGTAACGGCAATAAAAAAAATTTCCAGAATGCCTTGAGAAGATGACATAACAGATAAGTACAATATCCTTAATATTTATATCTTTGCAATTCGTGTGGAGGAAGTGTGTGTGTACGTGCAGTTGGCATGTTGGTTTTCCACTGTGGAAATGTGTTCCATCTGTAATGGATTGAGGGGACCACAGTGGTATAGTAGTTATGTTACTCGCCTTCCACCAAGGTAAACTGGGTTTGATTCCCGACAGGGTCACTCTCTGATTTTTGCATGTGGGAATCGTGCTGGACAATGCTGCTGGTCGGCGGGTTTTCTCGGGGATCTCCAATCTCCCCTGCCCTTGCATCCTAANTGGTATAGTAGTTATGTTACTCGCCTTCCACCAAGGTAAAACTGGGTTTGATTCCCGACAGGGTCACTCTCTGATTTTCGCATGCGGGAATCGTGCTGGACAATGCTGCTGGTCGGCGGGTTTTCTCGGGGATCTCCAATCTCCCCTGCCCTTGCATCCTAACGCTGCTAACTCGCTTCACCCTCATCAGCTTTCAAGACCTCAGTGCTAAGAGCTGCCCAAATCTCTTCACTCACTCACCTTAAAGGATCGTGTCCAGATTCCCACACTTGGGAAATGTGGTGGATTCTGTTGGTGGGTTTTCTTGTAGAACTTCGGTTTCCCCTGCCTCTGATTTCTTTGCTTCTCTACTCGCTTGCTGTCCACTGTTCATGTTGAGACAGGAGTGCCTCTCACAACCGGCTACAGCCTGCTCTTGTCTCGTGCATGTTGACACAGCCTTCAAAGGGAAGTAATGTGGTTTTGTGTAAAGCATTTTAAATAAAATAAACAAAAATTCTAACAAGAAAGTTTTTTAAAATTGTGATTAATTTTTTTTTGGATGTTGGTTGAAATTAGTACAAAAAAATCTTAATTTGCAGGTCCCAAATTTTAACAAAAACTCTGAATTTAGTAGCAAACTTTGAAAAAACTGGAAAATAAGAAAATTCTAGCATGTGTGTATGTGTGCGCACGCGCAAACGCTCATGTGTGCACGTGCAACAAGCTTCGCTCTGCCTATTCAAGTTTCTTCCTTGGACAAAAAAAAAACACGATGTCCCTAGGGCCTGTGCAGTATATATTGCGCTGATATTTTTAACAGTAACAATGAAATATGTTGCTATCAGTGCTACCTAAAAAATGTAATATTTCAGTTGGCAATGTTCTCTCTAGTGAACATAGAAAGCATTCCCTTTAGTTTCCTCAGAACAAGGGTCCACTTTATTTACATGTTCATTAGTAACACTTTCATTTTGAAAATTAATTCTGTGACAGGCATTAGTTTTGAATCTTCCTGTTCGTAAACAAGTGTGTTTATATCAACCCAAATGTGTAGCAAAGCCTACATTCTGTTTTGATAAAATCCGGTATAACAATACATATTTTGCAAGTAACATTAATCTAGTATGTTCCATAATCAGTGCATACATAAAAACTATCCACAATTTTTGTTTTAAGGGTATCTTTTGACTATCAACAGCAACAAAACATGTATACATCTTTATGCATGCTTAATGTTTTCTATGTTCACGAATAAACATGGTCTGACATATTTTTTATTTTTGTCTTCACTTGAATTCAAATGGTTTGGCTTTAGTGTATTTTCTTTTTAGACACTGTAAACTAAAATAAGTTAAAAATTGCTTTTAATTTTGCTGCATTTCACCAATACCATTCTTTAAGTACAATAGTAACCTAAATTCAACTTAAATATAAGCATGAAACTTTTTCACACATCTGCAGCACATTGGTGAATCAGCATTAAAGAATCGGCACATCTCTAGTTTTAATTTTTGATGGGAATCTGATATTTAAGTTTTTCTGTTCACACTTTTTTCAGCAAGTGTTTCCAACATTAATACATACATAAGCATGTTACAGACCAACTGATGGCAGGCAGAGTGCAAATGGTGTTGTTTGTTCTGACACTATTACATAGTTAATTGTTCTGTCTTTCATTCAACTGCCAAATATGGACTTCATGGTTGAGCTAGAATATACGTCTCTCCATCTAGTCTTGTCCATCCACCACTTCTCATTTCACATTTTAATTCAGTCAGCTCCTCATTAGATTTCTTATTTAGGGAACATATGAACATTTTTTTGGGAGATGGGTGGAAGTAAATGTCAAAATAAAGTGTAGTGCTGTGTTTATGCCTTTTTAACAGAGAGGAGACACTATGAAGAGGTAGTGGTGTTATATGTAGTCAGTGTCAGAGGGGGTTGTTGGTATTGCAGAACCAGCAGTTCTGGCAGGCGACGGGGCGACACACCAGCCGGCGTCTGCTGCGGGCCATCCCGCGACAGATCACCTCCATCCTGCAAGCTGACTCCCTCTGGAGCATGGGCATCACAGGTCAGCACTTTGCTCTCCTGCTCTGTTACTTCTGTCTCCTGCTTGCCTAATTTACCAAGCAATTGAACAAACAGCAGGCAATAACTTTTTGAGAGTGAGCTTGTCATTCATGACACAAGTACTTAATGAAAGCAACTCTTGAGCTTGTGGTAGGTGTGACAATAGACTACTGTTTAAAAGTAAACTGTTAAACAATCTTGGTTGACGAGGAAAAAGTTTAAATATTGTGTGCCTCTTACCTTTAACAAGTGCAAAATTTTGTACAAAATTAGACATTTTAGTAACATCATTTTAATTTATTTCATTAGGAAGAAGCCTTCTGGATGAAAATATATCATCACAAGACCATAAACTACCTCATATTGATGAGGAAAAAGCTCAAACATTAAGCACTACTTGAATTTTAGTGAGTGCGGAATGCATTCTCAATGATACTTTGTGCAAAACTTAAAATATTTTTTCATGAAATACAAATTTATTTCAAAAAGCAGTAGTCTTCCGGATACTAATTACGTCCCACAAGGTCATGCACCTACACTTATTACAAAAACGTAAACTTTGTAGCTACATTTTTTAACAGTGTACATTTTTAGCCAGTATGAAGAACTTTCTTTTTAAAATGGAATACATAAATAGTATGTACATAGCACCACAATCATGCCTTCATTTATCCAACACACTGGTGGCCAATTTTTTTTGAGAGAAATATTTTACACAAAACAAACAACCGTAAATAGGCATGTTAACTGGTTGCAAGTATGTGGTAATATTTTATTCATTAATACTATTAATCAGTACTGGTGTTACCAAGATGGAAAAGTTATTGTTGTAAATATGGTTAATAATGCACAAGTAAACTTATCGAGTGGCGGGTTATTAGAAATTTTTTTTCACAAGATTCAAATCATAAATGTTTGTTTACGTCAGCAGGGCATTAAGAAAGGTGATAGAATGCCAAATTAATTTTTTTTGTATAAACAGTTTTATACACACCGAATTACACTAGACACCTTCATTACAAGAAAATGTTTTACTATTACAAAGATGTAAAAAGAGCCACTTTATGTACATATATTACTTGTTGTACTGAATGACATTTACGCTGTGTATCTCTGTAGCCTGTTTTGTATTTGGTAGTGCACTATCCTTTGTTTTGAAGAGTAAGTTAGTGCGTTCGATTCTCTAGCAGTCACTACAAAATAGTTTTGTGTTCACAAAAAGTTTAATAGGGTCTAAACCCAATTAAATTTCTTTTTTCAGTGTTGCTGTTATAACTTACACATTCTGAAAATATGTGTATTTTAGCCTTTATAAATACTAAAAAAAATCACGTAACTTTTGGGTTGGTCTCAGTTATTTGCTGTTTGCTAGTGTCTTTGTATACTGCATATTTTAAAATATTTCCGTAAAAAAATTTTGGAATTTTTATACGTGTAATTTGAAAATGATGATGTCGTTCTGTAGTAGTTGTACTATATCTTAGATTGTTAGTGTGTATTTTTTTAGTCTAACTGAAAACAGTAATATTTAATTCTGTAACTGACATTTGAAAATAATATTAATTAGTAATTCTAAAATATTATCTCAGACTTCTCTGTTTATTTTGATTTTGAGAGTGAGGTTTGTCCCTTATATAATAGCTTATGAAGAATGTATTGTTACAGGATGCTAGAGGCGTATCCGAGTTTGTAAGGGATGGAGTTCTTAATAAAAATAACAGAACTAAATTTTATTTTGAAATTTATTTATACTGCTATAAATATTCACACAGCTATTATTTACATCATTAAACATTCTGTCTCTACTATTACTCTTGTTTTTCTTAGTGAGCACCATATTTAAAGTCTTATCATTTTTAATTAAAGTCCTTATCACTTTATCTATATTAGTTACAGTCAATTCACACTTATTATTTACACATATTAAATCTGTCTATTGCCATCATTCCAAATGTCAGACACTCATGCATCCAGTCCAATATTCCCACCTGTCAGTCTTACTTTTCACTGTACAAGTGCTCACAGTCCGCAGGTTTAACTCCAACTGGTCACACTTGCCGCCACAAGTCACTTTGTTGGCTCGTCACTTTGTTATCTTCACACCTCTGGCGTTTACGCTCGTACAATCCTCCAAACTCGAGACTGTCTGTTTGGAGGTCCATCATGGCTTAAATAGTTTCGCTGGCCTGATCAAGAAGGTTACCTATACTCAGAGTTTTTCTGAGAGTGCAATGGCAATAACCAGAACATTTTTTCAATGATAACCCCAGAAATTTAATCCGCTCAAGGACAGGAGTGTGTGTGTCCTGATAAGCTTATTGTGGCGATAACGATAGTGGCATGCCTGTGTATATCTCCGCACTTTCCTTGGATTACCGCTTACCCTTGACACACTGATTCGCTCGCTCGAGTGGGAAGGGGCAAGGGAAGCAATGCGAAGCAGCAAGCATGTAACATTATTGTAATTAATAAATTGGTTGCTATGCACACCATGTTTTAAAACAAAATACATACGCCTGCCTAACTATGCCGGATTTATAAAAATTCCAGATCATAACAAAAATTCAAATGTTTTTTATGTGATATGCAACCAAACTGTAAATAGTGTTGTACCTCACTGTTTATAATTTGTTATATTATAAAAAGTATAAAGAATGCACAAGTACCTCACAGGGCGGTACTTGTAGATAGACACACACAAACAAGAGTCAAGACGAACACATTTTCCATGCGGATATGCTGTCGCGCAACGTTTGACTGGCTAGACCAGCTTCTCAGGCGGCAAGCCGTGGCACACTGCAGTCTTGTGATTGGTGGTTGACAAACAGTGAACCTAGTAGCCAGGAGGCAAACTAGGGTGAGGCGGGAAATTTTAAATATGGTGGAGAGTTTATCTTATGTTTAGGCCAGGTGTCTGTCTGGATTTGGTGATGTATTGGTGGGCCAGTTCCCAGCGATGCAGTTCTGCACCACTCTGGTTGTGTAACAGGAGTAACTTCAAAGGGAGTTGATTTCATTACTCACTGTTGGTGGTTTTAAATTGCGAAAGTTTGTCAGCAACCATCCTGCCTTGTTTGACTGGCTCCCAGTGGAAGATGTTGAGGCCCCAGAAGCCCCGTCATTGGATCAATATAGCCATGTTGTAAAGGTATTAGGGCTGCAATGGAATTCCAGCGTTGATTGCTTCTCATACAAGATACAGTCTAGTTGCAAAGAGCCACCCTCTTGGGTGACTCTTTCCTCTCACCATGTTTTCGAAACACTTCATCCAGACTCTCTCGCTGGAGAAACTTGATTGGGATGCTGAGCCTCCGGGTAATATTGTCGGGAAGTGGAGCCAGTTCAACAGTGAGCTACCACTGCTAGCATAAGTTGTTGCCAGACAAGTAATTGGCCCTGCAGGTTCCTCATATGAAATGCATGGCTTCTCTGATAGCTCAGAGAGTGGCTAAGCTGCAGTGGTTTATTTATGCCTCACCACACCTACAGGAGTCACCACACATTTAGTCACTGGCAAATCAAAGGTTGCTCCAGTCAAGGCTCAGTCCATTCCATGGTTGGAGCTTTGTGGGGCTTTGTTGTTAACTCATCTAATTCATCATGGGGTAGAGTTGTTCGGCCCTGCCATCACCGTGTCGTCTATCAGTGCCTGGACAGACTCGCAGATTGTTCTTTGTTGGGTGAAATCATTTCCTCACCAACTGAAAACTTTTTTCGCCAACAGGGTGAGTGAGATCCAGGACCTCACCAGGCCATCCTGGGGGAAGCATGTCCCATCAGAGTCCTAACCTGCAGATTGTGCATCTCGTGGGCTCTTGCCCTCTCAGCTAGTAGGGCATCCCCTGTGGTGGACCGGTCCAGCATGGTTACAGGAACCACCTGCCCAATGGCTCTCCTGTTCTGAATCTTTAGTCACTGACCCAGTTCTGCTTGAGTAGAAGGTTAAGGTTTTGGGAACAATTGTTTCAGCTGACGAGTTTGACCATCTGCTGTCACATTTTAGTAGTTTGACAAAGTTGCTTCAAGTGATGTCATTGGTGCTGCGTTTTATTCACAACTGCAGTAACTTCCGTGCAAATCGTTTAACTGGGAATTTTACCTCTAGTGGGATAGACGACTCCCTTTACGTTCTATTGTTGCATGTGCAGTCTGTGGTGTTCAAAGAAGAGCTTGCTTTTGTGCAGAAGATCGTCGTCTTTCTCCCCGATTCGACAACTCGTTCCCTTTGTTGATGATACAGCTCTGTTGACCTCTGACCTCTCCTTTGATCACAAGCAGTCAATGCTGCTCCCAAAGACCCATGTGTTGACCAACCTCATCATTGGACAATTGGACACTATCATGAAAGGAACCAACATCCTGGTAGGTATTTGTATTTTGCAAGGCATTCCGAGGGAGAAATTTTGGATCCTCTCAGATAAACATACCATCACGCTGTGAATTGTGCTATTGTGTGCGCGGTTGGAGGGCAAAACCATCATTGCTCACACCTATAATGGGGAATCTGCCTCCCATGAGGGTTCAACAGGTGAAGCCACTTGCTAAGGTAGGAGTGGATTATGCAGGGCCTATTCTTATAAGGGCCAGTAGGACTCAAAAGTCATCAGTGTTAAAGGCCTATCTATGCATTCATTTGTTGTGCCACCAAGGCAGTCCGTGTGGAAGTTGCATCTGACCTATCCACTGACGTTTTCCTGACTGCCTACAAATGTTTTGTTTCTCACAGAGGAAGGTCTTCCGAGATCTGCAGTGATTGTGGCACCAACTTTGTTAGGGTCCACAACTACCTGATGGAACTCCAGCAGTTTCTGACTTCATCCTCTAACCAGAAAAGGGTTGTCGATGCATTCAGACCCCTTGGAGTTAATTGGCATGTCAACCAGCCTGTTGTCCTGATTTTGGAGGCCTGTGGGAGGCCGGGGTCAAGTCCTTCAAGACCGACCTGGTACGTCACTTTGGGGAAGAAATTGTAACCTTTGAGGAATTCTACACTGTCGTCATGCAGATGGTAGCTGTCCTGAACTCGAGACCCCTGTGCCCTCTAAGTTCGTACCCCAATGACTTTGTTGCCCTTACCCCAGGACACTTCCTCACACTTGAGTCGCTTTCCAGTGTGCCAGAACCCAATCATGATGACGTGAGCCTAAACAGGCTTCAACAATGGCAGCTGATTGAGCAGCTGCATTCCCCAAAATATCTATAGCAACCAGCCTATCATAATTACTTTATTTCTGGAAACCTTGATGGGTTGTTTTAGTTAGGTTCTACTGTATTATTATGCACAATGCCTGAAATGTTTCTCAAACATCATAAAGACTTCCTTTATGCAGAATTGTTTCCAAGTTTTATCAGACACTTCTTAAACACATAAACTGTTCTTATTTTCTCCCAGGTCATTGATAGTTTCATCTAGAAGGTGATTAACTTCAGTTACTTTGTCCATAACATAATCAAATTTTATAAGTTGCAAGTCGGTCGTTGATGCCGCCATAATAACCTAAACAAACATGTGGTTGTTTACAACACGTTATTATTTCTTCATCTGATGAAAATAAACACACATGCCTGGTTGCTTAATTCTCGTATCCAGCGCAGAGGATCAATAATTGTTTATAAACACCATTTATTTTCTGTGCCAGATCAAAAACACAGGTTTTGTTGCACACACAAATGAACAAAGTTACCCGCCTGCCATCTTGTATCTTACTGCCTTTCACTTTGCCAACGAGTTTTGAATACAATCTATGGGAAAGAAAGGTCTAAATTCCGTTTTGCATCATTCAGGCATGAGCATCCCCTTATGTACACTTATTCTATTAAACTTGTATAAAATAAATTGTCCACTTAGCTCTTTCTTAAATTTAGCAACATTTATTCCTGCTACCTTGAAAAGTGTGAAATGGGTGTTGCACTGTGTAGTTTCAGCAAATTAATAATATGTGTTGGGGTGTGAATGCAGGCAGGGGCGTGAAGGTGGCTGTGTTCGACACAGGCCTAGCCAAGACACACCCACACTTCAAGAGGATCAAGGAACGCACCAACTGGACCACAGAAAAGACCCTGGATGATGGACTGGGGCACGGTACCTTTGTGGCTGGGGTGATTGCCTCCAGCCAAGATTGCCTGGGCTTTGCCCCTGATGCCGAGCTGCATATCTTCCGTGTCTTCACCAACAACCAGGTGACACTCATATCTATGTCATTTCTTCATGCACTTCCATGGCTCAGCAGTTGTTGAGCCTCATACTCACCATTTGTCACTTAAGGGCCCTACGAGTAGGAGTTGAAAAAAAAAGATACTATGCACAGTACGCATCACGCGTCACCACGTATTAATTAATTTTAATAGATAGAAATCTTCCAACAAAAATTATACCCTTAAAAGCATATAGGACCTCCCCATGTCACCAAAATTAAGTTTAAACACAGCGTGCCACACAACTTTTTATGATTGCAAAGTCCATTTTGTAATGGCTTCTTAACAAAAAACTAAAAAGGCAAATGTTATATTAATAAATCATAAACTTATTTTTATAGGCAGACGTTTTCTTAACAAAATTGTCGTCCCATACACACAAGACCTACCTTGTTGACAAATATTATATAAACATTGTACGCCGCATAACTTTTAACAAGTTTGCGTTCCATCATCAATGGGTTTTTGCAGGAAATTCAGAGAATTTGTTTATAACATTTTTACTCACTATTAACAAAAAAAACTTTATCAAATTTGCATTTTGTTGTTCCCATGACATTGGGGTGGAAGAATGGTGTATGATGTGACATGCTAGGTGTTGCTTCTCTCTGAGCCTTATGCTGTGTGCAAGGATGGGAACAGGCAAGGCTGTGTGTGTGCGTGCATGCGTGTGCATGCGTGCACATGTATGTGTGTGTGACGCGTGTGAGAGAAGAAGGCTGTGCGCACCCTGCGATCAATACATGAGCGCTTGCCCGGCGACAGCTTGCTTTTTTTGTTTGAGGGTTCGGCTGCAGCTACTGTGCTTATTGACTGACACCCAACGTTTCATATGGCAATCACAAAGACAGTCTTTGATCTCGCACTGAAGAAAAGGTTATTTTACTCCAATTTTGTTGTACTGGCAGACGTATTGCCTATAAAATTAATCTTTAGAAGTACTGATTAACTTAAATTATTGAGATATGCAAAAAATACTTCCAAGTTAAAATAAATGTTTTAAGAATTTTGCACATAAATGGATGGGTTGAATTTTGTGTCTGGACTCAGAAGCAGAGAAGGGGTAGCACTACTGTTTTTTTGAGACAAGTGGATTGTCACATTCCAGCATGCCACTCCATAAAAGAGAAGGAAAAAATAAAAAACCGCCCAGTCTACCCCAGCCGTTGCCATAAAAGAGAAGGTAAATAACAAAAGGAAATCTGCCCATCCCAGCTTCATGCATTCTTTTAAAGTCCTTCACGTTATCATAGCACAGCACACCACACACAAATGTAATGAAAGAAGAATATCACTCATACTTAACAGGATACCACAAATTGTTGATGCAGTTTCATTCAAGAAATATATTTTTTTCCTGAAAGTATATATACGAGTATATTCAGTATTTTTAATTTTTTTGAAATAGTCTTTACATTGTACTTCTGCTTACTTCCACTCATATTATTTAAAATGGTAAAAAAACAAGAATAAAAACTGAAGTATTACATGGAAATCTATTTTTGACACAATCTTCTGTACCCCTCATTCATTCATTCATTTTTTCATAAATATTAAGTTTGGGTAAAAAAATAAAATGAGCAGGAGGATAAATGAGACAGGAAAGGGTAGACTGTGGAAGTTCTTTGAATGCCAATTGATGAAGCGGGGGGGAGTGACAACTGCTGTTCAACGCAGCGCAGCAGCTGCCTGGCCGCCGGTACACACAAGGCAGCCGACGGTGGCCTGATGCACGTAAGGCAGCCGCTTGCGATGCTTAGTTTCTTACACAGGCAAGAATATAATTATTGCGTCATTTATAAATTATCTGAATTTTACATACACTTTGAAGAAATTTTGCTTTGAATCGCATATTGTGCGGAATTTCAAACTAACCAAACTGCAAAGCATGTAAAATCCCATTCTTATGTTCAGGAGATAACAACTACTTTGATTTGCATAGAATTTTGAATTAAACAAGTTTGAATTACGAGTTTTTACTGTATTACAGTGCTCGAGAAGAGAATCGCAACAATTTGTTGCCATAATAAATGCAAAATACTTATTTATTTCTTCATTTCCCTTGAATTTTAAATTTTTTTCCAACCAAATTTTTTGTGTTTCCTGAGAAAAGAGTTGTTAATTTGGGGGGTTGTTATTCCCAGGGTTGCAAAATCGAGAGTTGACTCTACAAAATCTCATGTGTCTCCTTTGTTTGGAGAGATAGAATGTCATTGACTGTGATTTTTTATAAAACTTATCTCTGGCAACAGTGCTATACAGCTTTTAAGAGATTGTATATATAGCCCGAAAACTGTCGCTATGGAAACCTTTCAGTCAGTAATATCACCTTTATTAGAATCTTTAAAAAGTTATTTTTATCCAATAGCACTACAGTAAGCTTCAAAATCTGCAAATCTGTTTTTGTTTGAAAGTGATATCACAAAAAAATATGGAAGTGGTCAAAGAACTTATTTTACATGTAAACGCCTATACTGTGGCTGATGCTTGCTTGAGATCCAGCATGACATTAATAAACACTACTTTTCAATAATTGAAAATGCTTTTGTGTTTTGTCAGACGTGGTCGTTTGGTCACCCTACCAGAGCAACATGTAATGGGAACAGTATTGTTGTTCAGTACCCAGCTTTGTTTTTAAATTTTATTTTCTTCTTTCTTATGCGAATTTGCTTCAGATCTCAATTATTTATGTATTATACATTCAGTAAACCCCCATTATAACTGACCCTATTAAGATCAGATGTCACATATAATGGATACATGGTTGTGTCAAGGTCGTTGCGTCCTATAACTCATGCCACCTGCCAGCCAAGTGACATTGTCTGGAATTCCACCAATTATGATGTCGGGTACAGTGCATCTAGTTCTATTTTGATCAGTATTTGTCACACATGCAGTGTAGTTTGGTAGTCGTATACAGTATTTTTAATTTGTAAGAGTAAAATAATTTCTACTAATGGTGTTGCATTGCAAACCCTACATAATGAATGTCATTGTCATTGTAATTTTGGTAAAAAAAATTTTTTTGACAAGTTTGCAGAATTAGCAATTCTCAGAACTCATTAAAGAACTAAACCAACCAATTTTTATTCTGCATTAGGAAGCTGGTGAAGTAAGGAAAACATAGCAGTTGTGAAACCATTTGTAAAAATGTGTCATCCTTCTACTGTATCTGTGTGTGTGTGTGTGTGCGCACCAATTTGCAAGTACTTGTACGTTGGTCTTTTTTTGCTATTAAGATATTTGTTAAAATCATAGAAGCCTGATCCTCTTTAATTGAACATTATGATTATATTTGATAATGTATGTTTCAGGTTAGCAGTCTTTTGTTTTAAAGTGTGAAGTTTCTCCAGCCAGTGAGTGAGATGTGGTATATGTTTGTAAGGTATCATATACGTCATGGTTCCTGGATGCGTTCAACTATGCAATCCTGAAGAAGATAGGGGTGCTGAACTTGAGTATCGGTGGGCCAGATTTCATGGACCACCCATTCGTGGACAAGGTGTGGGAGCTGACGGCTAACCGTGTCATCATGGTGTCTGCTATCGGAAATGATGGGCCCCTTTACGGGTGAGCTCCTCACGCAAAGGTCATCACAACAAAAAGTGTAGTGGTGTGATAGTTTAGGCAATTAACATTGCATTAAATGAAGCAATATTTTAAATTACTATCCAGTTATGTCACATATTCAAAATAATTTTAACAATGTTCGCAATAACAAAATGCACTTTTTGTGAAGCATAAACTACCCACAGTGTATTCAAAAACACTTTTAACCCAAAAAAACATAAGCATTTAACATAAACACATCTCTCATATAAAAATGCCTGTTCCCGTCCAGTTATTTCTAAATATTTTGCACCTGCTGCAAAACCATTAACTGGAACGGAAAACTGAGAATTGAGAACTGCAGTTCAGGACCCGGAAGCAAGGAGAAAGTGGAACCGTTCCGTCACTAAAAAATAACCCATATAACCTGACATAGTAACACCTCTGTTTTTCGAATGACATTGTTGCATTCTCAAGTACGAATCCTTCTAGTCTCACCAACAGAAGGTCAGTACTTAATATAGAAACACAATGCTACTGCCCGATCCGATAGCGAGACTTGTTTGCAGTAGCGGGGGGGTAAGTTTTCTCATGTAAAGAGTTGAAACTTAAGAACAGATTTATCCACTAATGACATTGTACAGAGGTACCGAGCAGCATCTCCTTAACTCTAGCTATCCTAGCTCTCGTCTGTCGATCCATCAGTCTATCATTCCATTCTCTTTCTCCTTGCTAGGTATCTCCACATTTTAGGAAAGAAACAATTTATCTCCACACACACNTATAAAAATGCCTGTTCCCGTCCAGTTATTTCTAAATATTTTGCACCTGCTGCAAAACCATTAACTGGAACGGAAAACTGAGAATTGAGAACTGCAGTTCAGGACCTGGAAGCAAGGAGAAAGTGGAACCGTTCCGTCACTAAAAAAATACAAACCCATATAACCTGACATAGTAACACCTCTGTTTTTCGAATGACATTGTTGCATTCTCAAGTACAAATCCTTCTAGTCTCACCAACAGAAGGTCAGTACTTAATATAGAAACACAATGCTACTGCCCGATCCTATAGCGAGACTTGTTTGCAGTAGCGGGGGGTAAGTTTTCTCATGTAAAGAGTTGAAACTTAAGAACTGATTTATCCACTAATGACATTGTACAGAGGTACCGAGCAGCATCTCCTTAACTCTAGCTATCCTAGCTCTCGTCTGTCGATCCATCTGTCTATCATTCCATTCTCTTTCTCCTTGCTAGGTATCTCCACATTTTAGGAAAGAAACAATTTATCTCCACACACACACTATACCAGTGTTAAGAATTTGGAGCACAACAACATTTTGAATTTAATTTTTATGTTGCACTGAATTATATTTATGTGAAGTGTCGTGTAGGATGAAGCACTTTGGAGAGGTCACTGCTGCCTGTGACGAGCCTTGGAGTGAGGTGACGTAGGATATCTACCAACTCGCAACAGTTTACCCTTTACACAATGTGTAAAGGGTAAACTGCAACTAGATGGTAACAGGACTACTACAGGAATACCCGTATCTTTACACCATCTTATATTATACATTCGGATCCCTATTTTACAAGTCCTCGTGGGTCCTGAAAATTGCCTTGCAAAATTGATGCCCTTGAAAAATCGCTGCAGTGCATAATATGTTAGTTTTTCATGTTAAGTTGGTTTTTAATTATCTCTGTTACAAAAATAACAAGTTTTTTTTTAATGAATTGTTGAATTATTTTAATAGACAGACATCTTCCAAATAAAATTATAACCCAGAATATTACCATGTTTACTCGTTTATTGGTTGCACATTTTATGCAGATTTGATTGTGTCCAAACCATGCAATCCCAATGCAAATTTTTCAATTTTGCAAAAAAAAAAAAAAAATTATTTTACCGAAGGATACAATATTTATATAACTAATCATACTGTGTTGGTTTTTCTTAAATAAAACTTACATAGGACACTAAAACTTATTTGCATATGTCAAAATGCCTCAACACGTCATGTGAATTGCGTGCACCGTGCATATACTTCCAGCCCAGCGGCCAGCCAGAGAACTTGGCCAGCTGTTGCCAGGCTGGCAATGTTGCAGGTGTGCGTGCATCACACACACATACACACACAGAGGGAAAGATAGATATAGATAGATGTATAGATATAGATTGATTGATAGATAGCAAGATAGATTGATTGATATAGTTTTACACATGCGCCCGCCCACACACACAGAGAGAGAAAGATTTATATATAGAGATAGAGGGGGGGATATATATATATATTCAGAAGTCATGGCAACTATTGTTTATCTCCTTCTTCAAAGTAGTCTCAGAGGTTGTGCATGGTTTGTTGCCAACGATGAGGCATATATCGTCACAGCATTTCAACGAGAGGTGGTGCACATTGACGGATCTCGTGAAACCGATGGTATTTCCTCTCTAACAAATTTACCTGGTAACTGCTTTTATTAGTGTGTGAAAAATATTTTTTTATGTGTACTGGTTGAAACAAGGTCTGTGCTATGTTGAGGGCATGGCAGTTGTTGAGTGACCGGTTAACGCTTTGTGCAGCACACTGAACAACCCAGCTGACCAGATGGATGTGATCGGTGTGGGTGGCATCAACTTTGAGGATCAGATTGCCAAGTTCTCATCTCGTGGCATGACCACCTGGGAGCTGCCACATGGGTGAGTGGCAGCTGTTTGTGTCTTTGCCGCATTATTTGTCATTCCAAACTGGCATGCACTTGCTGTCTTGTTGCTGTTGATTCTAGGAATGACCTCAGGTCCATTTTCCACTTCAAGTATCTGTTAGTTATCTTTTGATTCTTTATAGTCATCATGCATCATAGTTATTATTAATAAATTAAGTTTTGCTGGGGAAAGTGTTTTATAATCACGTAGACTAAGCTTTATATAACTTTAAACATGATAAAATTGACCTGGTGTATATAGTTGCTTTCTTTTCTACTCAGGGATTTATAGCAAATGCTTTAGCTGCACTATATGTCATATTTTACATGCCGTCAAAATGAGCCAAAAATACTGTAAAGTTTTCTTAAAGCAAATTGTAAATGTTTGTGTAGAAAACATTCCATGTTAGATACAAATTGCTTGCACCTTGTTTCACCTCACTCACTTGCCAGGCTAGCGAGGAAAGAGAGATATGTTTATCAGCTAGGGTAGTATACTGCACTGTCAGACTTCTGTTATTTTACCCATACATATTGACCTTGCCTTAAAAGTTAGGAACAGTACTGTGGATGGTTGTTTCTGTTTGGCTTATATTTGTGTGTGCAGGTGTGGAGTTTGGGCAACAGCTGCCGTGTGCTGTAGAGCAGAGCTATTAGATTAGTTTTCCCATCAAGCCACTTACAAATAATTACAATGCAAGGGCCACACTCACTTATACAGGATCTTATCTCGCGTATGCATAGCTTGTTTACATAAAAATCTTATAAATTAAATTGTGTATACATTTATTATAATTTTTACATTAGTAACAGCTGATGTTAAATTAAGTTTTTGTATTCAAAAGTATAAATCAAAAAAAGAATTGCTAGTAAAATAAGTTCATGGGCCAGTGTGACTAGTCTGACGGGTCACATATGGCCCGCGGGTTACTAATTGAATAGCCCTGTTGTAGAGTGTAGCATGTATGTGTGTTGGGGTCATGTGCAGGTATGGGAGGGTCAAGCCAGACATAGTGACATATGGCTCAGCAGTGCGTGGGTCCAGCATCAAGGGTGGCTGTCGCACTCTGTCCGGCACGAGTGTCGCATCTCCTGTTGTTGCTGGGGCTGTCACCCTCCTTGCCAGGTACAATTCTAGCACTGGCTTTTTACTGTCCTTCCTTCAAAGACATTAACTGTTGTATTTTAGACAAAGAACAGTATAATCTTACTAAAATGATCTCTCATGGTTTCCAGAAATAAGGTTGTTATGACATGATAGACATTTTGGGTGATTTGGACCAATTTTGACCCATCCCTAATCTGTATACTTCAAAATTTGTCATTTTGCAGATGAAGTCTGTGTTCAATCATGTCTAGCGTAAAAATAACACGTTTACACTTTATTTTAATAAAGAGACATCATATAAAAAAATTGATAACTGAGAGGTTTATAATTAGTCTGCCCTCTTTGCCGAAAATGTTAAAAACATTTAGCAGCACGTGGATTTACTGAGCATTGTAAGTCCATCTTCAATTGTATCTAGCATAAAATCAACATGATTTTTGAATGGATTATTACTGTAATGGTGTTAGACCCCAAAAATGAATTGTTTTATGATTGTAAAAAACATTGTTCAACTCGTACGCATTGTACGTGAAGACTTTTTTCTCAAATAAAAAATGTGTACTATTTGAATAATTTGATTTCAAATACAAAATTCTTCTGTTGTGTTGCAGCCATAATAACAAATACTAGTTAGGTTGTGCAGATGAAAAAATTTACAACATTGATGCATGACGGCCTTAGGGGCAGGAGCGTGTCTGGGTTTACTAGGTATTTAGTTCGTGTCAGGTCAGACACACAGGCTCGGGGGTGCAGACCTTACTGAGGTGGGGTCTGGCACTTGGCCTTGATTGTGCCCTTGAACAGAGTCGGGCGGGTAGGCTGCAGGCTAGTCACAAAGTCTAGTTGGCCTAGATTGGGATTGCGGGCTCGTGATGTTGGCGGGGTTGCTGGCTTACCTCTGACATGCCTCACTGCTGTGGGTGGAACACTCGTCGGCGTAGGTCCTGGATGGGTCTGCCAACCCGGCTGGCTGATGGCGATGGCATCTGAGGGTTGACTGGTGAGCGGCTGGCTCCACAGAGGCAGGCAGGCAAGCAGGCATCTGGCCTGCTGTTGATAGCTGACTGCTGGTCCAGCATTGTTGGCTAGTTCGATGCCCAGTACCAGGGGCAGGCCCAAGCGGAGGTACTCTACAACGGTTGAGCATCTCCGGTGGTTTTCACTAAGAGTCCTAACAACAAACAAATTATGGGGGGTGGGGGGTGCTGTGAGGTTAGGCTTTAACAGTTGGCGGGCAAGCTCCTTCACAGGGGGTCAAGTAACTGAAGGCTGGGGCAGGTTGGTTAAGCAGTACTTGTTTCTCCACGACGATAACAGCTGCCTTCCTGTCGCTCCACTTACTTCCCCTTCTGTGGGCGAACTGCATTTACTAGGGATAAGCTACTACGGTTCACGTCCGCACTGGGGAGGCGGGTAACGATACACCTAGCTAAGTGTAGTCCAGAAGAGGTAGATTGATTTAGCCTCTTCGTCGTGTGTCTTGCTAGTGGTCGGGGCTCTACCATACGTGCGCACCAGGTACCTTTGCGTACCGGGTCCACAGTATAGGTGGTCGTATAATGGGTTGTGTTTTGGGTGACGTACGCCAAGTCTTTTTTAGGGGACATGCCGCAGTCCTACTCTAGGTTCGGCAAACCAGTTCTCAAACCGCTATTCCCTGCCTCTTCTTTGCGGGGTGACACTTACCAGGAAGGACTAAGCACGGTTCACACAACAAGGAACAGACGGTTAGATTAGTAACATGTAACAGTAACGACGACTGACGAGAATCATTAAACGTGACAGACGTGCAACCCTTTCTCAAATTGGCGCAGATTTCAATGCCTCCTGCATACCTTCAGATATTAGTTGAGTCCATGCCACGTTATCTTGCGGCACTTCTGCATGCTCGCGGGGGCCCTACACGATATTAGGCAGGTGTACCAGTTTTTTTGGCTCTTCAGTGTACTAGTATAACGTCATCTGAAACCTGAAATAGGCGAGTCAAGAAAATATGCCATACACTTCTTAAGGTGTTAGGAAGGACTCCTGCACAAGCAACCACAACTACATGCAGGCATGTAGCTTTCAAGGAAGATTACTTGCAGTGTGGTCATATGAAATTGGTAGACAACCTACACGAGAACTTGAAATTTGCATACTCTCTGCCGCATCATGGTGATGCATGACGCATAGCTGGCAATGCACTATGTATACATCTATGACATCAACTCAGCCCGTGGGAAGTCACGACACCCTTACCGTGGGATGGATCTGGATTGCTACACCTGAGAGATGAATAATAACCAACCATTGCCAGTAGCAATAATATACCTACATCGGTCATGCGCCCCTGCCTTGCCACCTTAACAGAGCCGGCCTGCCCCTAAGCAAGCACCGTGATACCACCTGCAACACAGAGCTACTCCGCTTCCAACCCACGCCAAGATAGCACAGCAAGGGTTGACGCCTCTAACACACGGAGTCAGCCGGCTGAAGATGCCTGAAGGAAGCTGAAGGAAGACACCAGTCTCTCAACAAATATGTCTTACTCTATTAAAAGCTATTTCGATATTAGGTGTATAATGTATTTAGGGCCGGATGAGCCCCCAGAACGCCAGTTGATGTCGAGTTGTTATTGCATTGGCTTCCTCTGCCTTGACAATTCAGCAGCTCGCCCTACCACAGCATTTACCCAAATCTTAACAGCAGCACATCAGCCAACCCACTTTAAAATTGTGAAGGTGCAAAAGGCAGTTCTCACCAAGGGGAAACAACTGACCACGCATCTCTGCACCTGTTGTCCAAGAAATCATACATGCACCCAACGCTACATAATTCTTGCACTTTCAAAAAAATATGAGTGATTTCAGTTTTTTAATGAGTTGACGCAAATCGCATACTAGAATAGGCATAGCGCCGTTACCACACCCTGCCATCTTATTAAAACATATCCAGGGCAGGCAGCTGACCATGAAATTTTCAACCCGGGGATTCACCCCCGGGGATGAACTGAGGCTCGAATGACACAGGGAATGTCCCGAGGCAAATGGCTCGGGGGAGAACCTTCAGCCACGCAAGAGAAATGGCAGATAAGGCGGTTCACGACAAAGGAAGCAGGAGGTGCCCCCGACCAGAATTGTGCAGACCACGGCTCAGAAATTAGTACCGGAGGAATCCCCGTGACACCACCCTCACCCTTCCTCCACTCTGGTTGGAGCGCACAATCCACTTACAAGACATAAAATCGGGCACAAAAATGCCTGAGTTACACAGGGGAACTCCCCAATTCTCTCCCGAGAAATTGCTCACGAAAGTAGCTTCAATATAGCAACGAACGAGTTCAATCATGACCGCAGCTGAGATGGAAGGGAGTTGTTCGGCGGCCTCGACACAAGGCGGAGGAGTCGGAAGCGCGAGCCGGATCGTGGCGGATGTTGACGCAGAAGAGGAGACGCGCTAAGGTCTCCGATGGGAACCGCCAGCCGAGATTGTAGAGACACCACAAGTCTCGGAACACCACCCCCGGTCTTCCGAGAAGGGACGCTGAGCTGACCCAACTACACCAACCAAAGAAGACAACTCACCAAAAGCAGCAGTCACAGTTGAATAAAAACGTCTCCATTCAAGCGACCTTCCCCCGATGCATAGCATTCCGCCAACCCGCCCTTCAGGCTTACAACGTGTGGGGGGCACAGTCTCATGTGTGTGTGTGTGTAAATACCCATGTTATTTTCAGTCAAATAAAAGACTTGTGTGTTAACTAACTGAGAATGAGAGTACTTGTTCACCCCTTATGCAACAACTACAGGTGCCCTTAGTCTGCACCAAAGTACAGTAACTCAGTACCCTACTAGCCACCATCTTGTATAACTAAGGTGTCAGTAGCATCAAGGGTTTTGTAGTTATAAAGTCTATGTTTATGTTTATGATTTATTAATTGTATTAGAAATAACAGTTTTACTGTATGTATTAAGTTTCAAACTGCCAGAGGATTACAGTACATACAATATGAAATTTTTCGATTTAAGTCTTAAAGATGTAACTCATTAGCAGACGACACCGGTAAACTGGTTAGTACTGTGTATATGAAGGGAGCTGTAAAGTGTCTTTTCAGCAGTTGCTATACGTATCCTGCACAGTTGTGAACTCTCTGGTGTGAGGTTGCAGTGTGTTGGGAGCTGGGAGACTTGAGTGCAGTGTGTGTTGTGGTTGCAGTGGGGTGTTGCATCGGGGGAATGCCATCAACCCAGCCAGCATGAAGCAGGCACTGATGGCATCGGCACGCCGCTTGCCTGGGGTCAACATGTTTGAGCAAGGTCATGGCAAGCTGGACTTGCTGCGAGCCTTCCACATCCTTAACAGCTACAAGCCCCAGGCCAGCCTTAGCCCCAGGTACACTCCCTAAATCTCTACTTTTATTGCTGCATTGCTACAGGCACATATCTCTGTGGTGTACCTTTTTCATAGTTTTTTTATTTCACATGTACTGTGAAATTCCTCTTTAATTAATTTTTTTAGGGGAAGTATGAGATTCGTGATATCCTACAGGAATTTTGTGCCATAGCCAATACTCACAAATTTGCAGAAAAGTAAGCCTTAGAATAAGTAGTTTACCAACAGTGCAATTCAAGAACTTCTGATGAACACGGGTATCAGACATCGAAGTACTGTAAAATATACACCACAGAACTGCATTGCAGAACATGCCAGTAGGTACAAGACTACAAACTTCAAGATAGAAGGAAATTAAGGGTACTTGTGGTAAAAGTCTTTTGGTAACAAAATGGGTGTAAAAGATAAAGAATCCTGATGACAAACGCAAGGTTTGTGAACAGAAGCCTGAAACAGATGATTAGACATCTCCTGCTGTAAAACATTTTTCACTGAGATTTTTACTAGCCCCAGCACTAAGGGAGTCACACACGGCACACATTAAAGATAATCCAGCTCCATGAGAAATGTGCAACTTCCATTCAAAATGAATAGGAAACCATTTGGCAGTTACATTTTTAGAAGACAGAAAACATAAGTACTCACAGGGCAATACGTGTGGATAGGTGCACATACACAAAGTCTGATGAATACATTTTCCACGTGGATGCGTGGTAATGACATTTTTCTAGCTGGGCCAACTTCTTCAGGCAACAAGTGTGTCTCATGCTTTTCTTATGACCTTCCAAAATATTTTAGTAATGTTGCAAAACTCCCCAGAAACCACTTGTATCGGAAGGAAACTTTTGACATATTTTTATAACTGGGTTGTAGTAAATACAAAAAGGTTTATTATTGTCTGTATAAGTGGATGACATATTTTATCTTTTCTTGGTTATCTGGTGTGACCACTTTTGTTCTTGACTGTCGAAAGTGCCATGGTATGTGAGAGTTACTTACAAATATGAGATGTTTATACGCAGTTGGTGATACAAATGTCGGCCATGTATGTTTTGTGTGTACTGTCGCAGGCAAGCGTGTGAAAGTGCAATTGTAAAGCCAGGCATGGTCATGATAAAAGCAGTGTTTGTGTGTGCATGTTGCAGCTACATAGACCTGAGTGAGTGCCAGTACATGTGGCCGTACTGCAGCCAGCCGCTCTACCATGGCGCCATGCCCACCATTGTGAATGTGACCATCTTGAATGGCCTGGGAGTTTCTGGCCACGTTGTGGACCGCCCGCGGTGGCATCCATACACCCCGCAGTTTGGCCACTACCTCGATGTGTCACTGTCTCACTCTGATCTCCTGTGGCCATGGTCGGGCTGGCTGGCTGTGAGCATTGCTGCGGGGCGTGCAGCAGCCACCTGGGAGGGCACTGCCCAGGGACATGTTGAGTTGACGATTGAGTCCCCACCAGAGGATGGGGAGCAGCGACCACGGCGCTCTACTGTGCGCCTTGCTGTGCGTGCCAGGATCGTCCCCACTCCGCCTCGGCAGTACGTACCTTGCTACCTGCTTTTCATTATCTTGTACACAAACTGCTCTATGCTATTCTTTCTGTCTGTAAGCTGGCAGTGTTCATTTTATCACTGTTGCAAGGAAACCTTTGTGAATTAAGACAATCATAATAAGTACTGTGGTTGTATATAAAAAAATATGGGTATTAATGTTCAATATATTTTTTATTATTGATTTTGTGTACATTTATTTCAGCTACAAATGATAACTTTTATGGCTGAAATGAATGTGCATGAAATCAGTTATTCCAAATGTTTGTAAATATTAGTACTAATTTTTATTACATACAACCAGAATAATTAGTGCATTTATGTAATTCGAAAACATCTTTTTTTGTGACTTTTTGAGATCTGAAAACAGTGAGTAAGAGAGTGAAGAGATTTGGGCAGCTCCTAACGTCGAGGTCTTGAGAGCCGATGAAGTGAGGTTAGTATGGAGCAGTGCCGGAATAAAAGGGCAGGGCAAACAGGAGATCCTCGAGAAAACCCACCGACCAGCGGCATTGTCCGACAATTCCCACTTGCAAAAATCTGGAGTGAATCACCCGAGGATTGAACCCAGTTCACCGTGATGAGAGGGGCAAGCAGTCTAATCGCTTGGCCACCGTGGCCCCAGATCTGAAAATAGACTGCGTCTTACATTCACTGGCATATTCAACGAATGTCAATATAAAAAAATTAAGTGGTTTGAATCCCACAAAACTTTGAATACATGCATGTATTTTTATACTATTGATACAAAATTAATTAGCAGAAATAACATACTTTTAAAAAATATTTATCGCCACAATGTAATCAAATCGTTCAATCATAGATGAATAGGTTCCATAGCACATTCTTGTAAAAAGTAGAGAAACCAAACATGATGCATATCGTATAAGCACGCGAACAAGGTGAATATTCACAATCACAATTTTGTTTACGAATACATAATCAGTATAAATAAAACTGGTAGTACCAACCTACAACGTATGTGTCGCAGTATTGCCAACTATTGCCAACTACTTTTATATGGTATGTGTTTACATTGTGTGAATATTGTCGTCGTTCTAGGGCATCTTTGCACGGAACATTTTTACGTTTTCTAAATATTACAATATTTTTTAAGAATTATTTTATTCATTTGATTAAGGGATTTTACAGTAGTGCGTAATTTGGAGCAGCCTTCAATCTAGGGTACCGGATGCATAGCCCAGTCACGACACGGGGAGGCAAACTCTCTCTCCTCCATCTCTCCCTTCCTCATTCGCCCCAGACGGGTATAACTAGTACTCGTGCAGGTTCTTCAGGAAAGTTCATTTTCGCCTGCCTATCAGATCTGCCTGCTTACTGTACTGTTCATCTTCTGAATGTCTTCCTTTAAGACTCATAACACCATCCGCCATGCTCTGCACAATAGTCAGTGTCTCTCTTGAGATGCTCTTCCCAGTCTATGGATAGGGAAAGGAGTCCATACACCATCATGCTGGCACAACCCTGCAGGGCACCTAGTACTTTGCTGTCAGGGATCGCCCTCACCCTGCTATTCCTACACGAATCATAGAACCTGGGCAGTCAAGTTCCCCCCGCACTTCAGGCATTCTGGCCACAGACTGGGTTATATGAGGTTTATTTTGAATAAACCTCATATAAACCATACCTCAGTCTTTTACCGCTCTGTTAACCTTGTTCCTACCAAGCAATCTGCCACTGTCTTTCTCTAGCTCAGACAAGTTCTAAGACCCAAAGCCCATCAAACTTACACCAGCCACATTGTGAATCACTCTGTACCCCGGTCTGGGCATCTGGTTGCTAGCGACAACGTCACTTCTCTGGGCATTGCTGAGGCTGAGAGCAAATCCTCACTATGAAACCAACTCAAATGAGACGTGGGTGCTAGCGATAATACCACTTCTCTTGGCTCTGAGCAGTAGGCACAGCGAGGTCTCCCACCTCCCCTAGGGGATATGCACCCCCCAAGTTGGAAACATTACCCGACCTAGCTGAGCATCTGACTACTAGTGGTAATGCCACTTCTCTGGGCATCATTTAGTTGGAAAGCAGGGCTCGCCATTGTCAGTTGGAGGGACACTTTCCATTGGGGAATGAACCGATCCTCGGGCACTGATGCCGGAGAGCTATTCTGGCTCTCAGGAAGGCCTGCCCTTCCTTTAAACACAGTTTAGGTCACCTTGTGTTACCACTAGAGCTTACTTAAGCCTGAGCTTGTACCTTGCCACATGCCCCACCATAGGGCAGGGAGGGCAACGTCTGAGAAGATAGCCTCTGCTCAGGCTCAATGATCTGTGTGTCAGGGGGCTAATTGTTATAGGGTCCTTACAGTGAACTCTCTATCTGCTGTTTTTCATTGGACTGTCAAAAAATTCCCATACATCCAGCGTTTCAGTAGATGATGATCTGACAAGTACATAAATAAAATACAACTTCTAACCTTATTTAACTTTATATTGAGTATGAAAGCTGTACGTTATGAATTTTCACAAATAAACACATTAAAAATGGGAATTTTTAAAAAAGGATTTTTGTATTAGTTTTACTCTACATAATACATTAAAAAACATTTCATCTCAGATTACCCAAATAAAGAATATAACATCATGAAGTAGTGTATATAATCAATTGTAATCTGTCACTGAGAGCAAGCCAGCCCCAAACGTTCATACACTGTGAAAAAGAAAATAATATGAGGAACAATGCAAACTGAATTTTGAATGTACCATGTGCACCCTATCAGCTGAGAGCACACAGAGATGTTATCGATTGGGCAGTGTGTTCACGGTGGGCGTAAGAGAGCAGTGGAAGCCTCGGCCGCAGGAGTAATGAAACAATATACTCCTCTCCTTCCAAACCAATCGGTGCTCAGAGGAAGGACACAAGATTTTCATGCTGGTTTCTAAACAATTATCTCTCACCCTGCAAGTCGCGTAAGGGGAGAAAACGAGTCTACTCTTCAACTAGTGGAGATTTCTGCAAAATGGTGGTAGCAAGGCTTAAATGTGAATCAAGCTTTATAGAGTTACCGGGGAAGAGTCCAGCCATCAAAGTACCCAGTGAATAGACCAACTGATTCCATGCTCCAAGGGTGGAAGAGTCTTCGCTTCAACACTGATCCAGGTTGCACTTAAGTTAAAATGATTAATAAGCTGTTAATTCTGATAAAATATGTAATTGCGGTTGAATATGATGAATTTTATTGTACTATGTGGCAATTTTTCTCCTATCATTTATCATAATTAACACATGTCAGCACCGCTTATGCTATTGTAACATACCTCCTTCCTGTCACTTCAGTTGGCGTAAACTCTCCCTCCCCTCTTATTTAAAGCCCGGTGCATATGGAACAATTTTTCTTGTGAGTTTCACTAAGATATTGATATTATTTAAGAGCTAGGCAAATAGTTATGTAACTTCATAACTCGCAGCGTCCATCACTGGTTTTGCCGCTCACAGTATGGGTTTTCTAGTGAGTTACTCTGTCAACTAGTAACGCCGGAAGCCATAACAATTTTTGACATCTGGCAAAAGTTATAAACAATGAATTTTGTACGGCGAAGAAAGTACACTTCTTTCAGTTTTGGATCATGAAAATAAAAAATGTAGAAAAAAATTAATGACTGTGGACAAGAGAATGGTTTACCTGAAGGAACAAAAACGGCAGTGTAGTGGGAATGTTTTAAGAAGAATTGGGGTAGGTACACAGATAACCTCAAAACTGTATACAAACATTATTCTTCTGTGCATCTACCAACACTGTTATCTGTTCTTTTTTTTCCACTTTTCCATGTCCATAGTTTATGAAAATACTGCCAAAACAATCAAATTGCCATGTATATAAAGTCACGTGACATGTTTCCTTGCTCTCATTGATTGAGATAAGAAACTAGCAAAAAAACGCATAAGGAAAATAGCACCATTCCAATTACCAAAAAATAGTAAACTAGCCAGAAAAACTGCACGTAGGCATCGATATTTCTAGTGGATGAGCACGTCCAACAGCAAGCAATATTGTAAGGAAAATTGTCCTGTTTGCGCCAGACTTATGTTCACGGCTCTCCTTGAGAAATTTCTTGTTACGACACTGGGAAGTGGTCTTATTTTTGAGGTTGTCAGTCATTGAGGTAGGTGTGGTATATTTATTTTGAGTTGAAGTGCAAATTTGGATACAGTAAACATTTTAGTTTTAACTATGTATGGCTAGTTTAACTGTGAAATGGTGTAGAGTTGAGAAGGATACGAGGAAGAAAGTGTGGAGTAAGAAGTGCAAAGTGACTTGTGTGCTTGTGGACAGCAAGCGAATCCTCTGGGACCAGTACCACAACCTGCGCTACCCGCCCGGCTACTTCCCTCGTGACAACCTGCGCATGAAGAACGACCCACTTGACTGGAACGGCGACCACATACACACCAACTTTAAGGTCAGCCTTCTACTGTTGCTTTCTCTCTCTCTTTTTCATGGTTTTCCATTTGGTGTGGCTTGTACTCTACCTGTTCCACAAATCCTTCAGCCACAGTTCACAGAAGTTTTGTTGCTCTCTTGCTTTCGGATCCTTTTATGCTTTGTTATCCAGTTGTATCACAACTTGGTAAGAGCTCTATCCTGTACAGTATACAGTGGCTACACTATCTACAGTTTTTCAGGATACTGTCAAAAAAATTCCATCCACGATTTCAGTAGATGAGAAACTACATCTAACCTTATTAAACTTAATGTAGAGTATAATGGGAGATGTGCATTATCTGTGAATAAAGTTTAACTGATCAATACAAGAAAAATGAAAATTTTAATAAAAGTAATATTACTATACATACATAATACATTAAAACAATTTGACATCAATTAGCTTAAATAAAGAATATACAATCATAAAGTACCGTATATAATTTATTGTAAGCCATCACTAAATCCAAGCCGACCACAAACTTTAAAACACCCTGAAAAAGAAAATAATATGACAACGAATGCAAACCAAATTTTAAATGTCTCGCGCACACTCAATCAGCCTCGAGCATGCGGAGGTAATCAATCGGGCAATGTTTTCATGGCGGGCAAGATGGAGAAGGGGAAACATCAGTGGTGGGAGAAATGAAACAATCTACCCCTCTACAGGCTCTTTTCATATCATGTAAAGGATTGTATGTCACTAAAGAAATGCATGTATTGCCACAGAAGCCATCATACCCTCATCCATAGCACTGCACCTATAGCTGGTCCAGAAGATGAAACCATCCCTCCAGGGTTGCCAACCTGTAATGATGCAATATTCTTAATTTTTCGGGACACGTGTGTAAAATTCTTTCGTGTGTATTAAGCTTTGGAAAGCTTCGTAATATTTTTATCGGGTTTGAAGTTTAAAGCCGTGGTGGCTCGTTTCCCGTGGTAATTTGTTTGTCGAGCAGACGTGTGCTATAGTTTGTTTATCCGGCAGACGTGTGCTATTGTAGGTTATTGGGTGGACGTCTGCTGTTTACGTTTTATCATGAGGACGGTTACAGTTTTCGTTTCGAACATTGGAGTTTTGTGAAGCGTCAGCATTATTTAGCTTTTTCAGGCGACGTCGACAAGTTTTAGTTCCTCCGGCGCCGTTTTGTTGTACGAAAGGTTCATTTATGTTGACGGCGAAGTTCGTTTATGTTGACAGCGCAGGATTAGTTCCTACGACGCAGTGTCGATAACATGTTGAGAGCGTGCGTGGCCAGACCCTTATCTCAGGAGAGGGGGGCGAGAGGCAGAACAAAAGACGCGTCTGTCTGTCGCCCTTGGAGCAGTTTAGAGCAGTGCTTCAGAGTCAGTCGGCGGCGAGGGCCGTGGCGGCAAGGGCCGTTAGAGGCGTCACTTCAGGACACTTTACTTTGAGCAGTTTCGTCAGTCGTCGGAGGCAGTTACTTCGGGTCAGTCGCCCGTGAGGGCAAGTCAGTGCAGTCATCAGAAGTATCATACAATAGTCGTCTAGGTTGCGTCGGGCAGGACGATAACCCCCCACATCGGCAACTAGACTTTATTTTATTTCTCCGCCGGTGTGGGAGGTTGACGTATTTTAATATTTCTTCTGATGCAAGTTTTGAGACATTAATATTCTGTAAACCACTGTGGCGCTGGTCTGTACTTTGATATTTATCTGTGAGAGGTTCATACTCTGTATACTGTAAATTCGTCTGTGAACTGTGTCGCTAAAAGTTAAATAAACATATATAACAAAATACTCTGGAACTTCTTACTTAATTAATCAGCGTCCATTTACTGAGTCTCGTGATCTACCTTGAGCTAGTTGTGGCAAAGTAATATTCGGCAGTGTAAGTGCCGAACATTACAAAATGGCACCTAACTGTAGGGCTGCAATATTATAAATATGGCTTAACGAGCCGCGGCCCGAACGTTACAAACCATGACAGAGGAGCAAGTTGAGATCACACCCACCATGCTGTCAGTGACCTCTCTCAGTGACTGTTTAAGTTCTGTTGTGTTAGGAACAGCCTTGGTTTGCATTAAGGTGCTAATGGTGCTTTAGTTCAAGTTCGTGCTCTTTTATATTCAGGGTAGCAATCACCCTTCATTTCAGAAAAGTGTGTCCAGAGGTTGGGTTTGCGTCGATGCAGTGGTCAGGTTCCTGTAGTTTGGCCTGCCGACTCAGTTGTTAATGCCAACAGGGGTAAGGTGACTCGCCTTGATGCCTTTGCTTAGGACTGAACCCAGTGTTATAAAAGAAGCACTATTTTTAAAGGACATTGCATCAGAGTTGCCTACTGTACAGTTGCCCTATGAGATGAGGCAAGAATATAAGGGTTTGGAACTGGCCGACCCTACTTTTGGCGTTCCTGGGCCACTGGACATTCTGTTGGGAGCAGATGTTTACCCAGACTTAATTGACAGTGGGCGGTATCAAGCCCCACAGAGATTTCCTACTGCTCTGCATACTGTGTTTGGCTGAGTTCTTATGGAGAGGATTGACCATGGAGCAGTTGCTGCTATCAATATTGTAGTCTCCTTTTTCACCACGGCACAGCCGAGTCTCACAGACACCCTACGAAGGTTTTGGGAGTGTGAGGAATTGTCTACAGAAAATTATGTTAATTCAGCGGATGATGATGTTCAGACTTACAGCCATACTTCTGAAGGACGATGTGTGGTTAGACTTTCCTTCAAACATCCTCATGACCTTGGGGACTCTCATCTTCAGGCAGTAACCAGACCACAACGTTTAGAACGTCGCCTCAGCAGCCAGCCAGAAATTAAAAGGGATTATAATGCATTCCTGAAGGAATATGGGGTATTGGTTCACGTGCACTGCTTGGAGGCAGTTCCTGAGTCACAGGCAGTCTATTTATTTCTCATCATTGTATCATTAAGGAAAGAAGCTCCACAACAAAGTTATGGGTTGTATTTGATGCCTCGGCTCCTACTACATCTGGAAACTCGCTCAATGATGTGCTAATAGCCGATCTGAAACTACAAAGGGATGTAGTTGAAATTGTAACTCATTTCTGTCTCCATCCAGTAGTATTTACCACGGATATCTGTAAGATGTACCGCCAGGTATTTGTACATTCAGAAGACAAGCCATGTCAAGTGATTCTGTGGCGAGAGAATCCACAGCTACCAATCCAGACATGCCAACTCGATACTGTGATGTATGGTGTCTCTTCTGCCCCTTTTTTTTAGCCATAAGAGGTCTATAGCAGCTTTCCATAGATGAACAGGTCAAATACCCTAATGCAGCAAAAGTTGTGATGGAGGACATCTTCATAGATGACACTATAACCAGTGCATCCTCAGTTTCAGAAGTCCTTACCTTGCAGAGAGAACTAATTGACCTACTTAAGCATGGAGGTTTTGAGTTAAGGAAATGGGCAAGCAACTGTAAGTCTGTAATAGAGGCTTTACCCAAGATCACTGAGAGTGCCCAGTTAGTCTTCAGGAAGACAAGGAAGTGATCAAGGTTTTATTCCTTCAGAAGTATTGGCTGGGATGCAGTTTCACCTGATGAGGTGAAGGAGGAATGGCAATGATTCATTACCCAAATTCCAGTTCTCAGCCAGGTCTGCATTCCCTGCCGTGTATCTCCAGCAGACGAAGTAGCTTATCAAATTCATGGATTCAGTGATGCCTCAATCATGGTTATGCAGCGGTCGTATATTTAAGAAACTGGGGCAGTAGTGAGATAAGGAAGGGTACATCTGTTACTTGGAAAGTCTCGAGTAGCACCAATGAAAACTGTCACTCTTCCTCAGAGCACATCTCCTTTTGAAATTGATTGAGACAGCAGAAGGTATCCTCTCAAAGCACATTGCAGTTGAAAGTATTACAGCTTGGTGTGACTCAACTGTTACTTTAGCATGGATCAGGATGACTCTGCGCACACTGAAGACCTTTGTAGCAAACAGGGCAGCTAGCACACATTCAGGAAAGTAAAGTTGCAATTCACTGGTGATATATTCAATTGCGAGACAATCCGGCTTGCTATGTTTCTAGTGATCTTGTTGTGCATTTGCAGTGGTGGCAAGGACCGGAATGGCTGACATCAGAAGAGTGTTACTGGCCGAGTGAGGACCCAGCACCACACCAACAATAGCGTGAAGTGGAGATGAAGGTTACAAGTGTCATTTCATTTGTATGACAACTTCAAGGTCTCAATATCCAGGATTGTATTGAGAAGTTCTCCTCCTGGTCCAAGGTTCAGAGAGTTGTTGCCTATGTTGTTAGATTTATTAGGAATCTGAAGATGTCGGCTGTTAAGCAAAGTGCTGGACCACTAAGCACAGCAGAGTTAGAGCATTCATGACGGCTGTGTTTGAAGCAAGTTCAGCAAGACTCGTTTAAGATTATGCCCATTCCTCGATTCAGAGGGAATTGTGTGTGTGGAAGGACGCTTACAGAACTCCGATGTCAGTTTCAGTACAACACATCCATTGCTGCTGCCTAAGAAAAGTCATGTTACGAACCTGGCGATTGACTTCTACCACACCTCAGACCTACACGTTGGCACTAATGCTACTCTGTCTGCAATTCACAAGTAGTATTGGATTTTGTCAGGAAAAAGTACTGTGAAAGTATGAGTGTTCAAATGCAATCATTATTTTCAATTCAGTGCTACTCCAACCCAGCCTATTATGGGGAAACTTCCCACCAGAAAAGTACGTTCAGCTAAACTTTTTTTTGCAGTCTGTATTGATTTTTGAGGTTCATTTACAATCAAGGCATCTAACCTTTGTAATGCTAAAGTGACAAAGGCCTATTTGTGTTTGTCTGTCTGAGTACCAAGACAGTTCACCTAGAAGTTGTGACTGCTGCCAGCATAAAAGCCTTTTTCGATGCTTTCTACAGGTTCACGTCCAGACGAGTATTGTGCAAGGATGTCTATACCGATTGTGGCACCAACTTTGTGGATGCAAGTCGCTATATGTCTGAGTTGCATAAACACATTGTGACTTCTCCACATAAACTCCAAATTGCGGACAGCTTGGCTGAAAATAGAACACAGTGGCATTTCAACCCTCCATCTGCACCACATTTTGGGGGATTATGGGAAACTGTTATATGGTCAACAAAATATCACCTGAAACGAGTTGTTGGCCAGCAGGTCCTCACATTTGAAGAGCTGACTACCATCTGTACTCAGATTGAAGCAGTGTTGAACTCTCGACCATTGTGCGCACATTCCACAGACCCAAATGATCTACAAGCCATTACCCCGTCACATATTAATGTTGGTTCATCACTAACTGCTCCTCCATGTGATAATTTTACAGACCTCGCATACCCTGCAGCCACGTGGAAGGTGGGCCCAGACTCATGGTGAGCTCAATGTGGGTGGCCTGGTGCTACTGAAAGAGGATAACCTTCTTCCACTCAAGTGGCAGCTGAAGTGGGTTAGCATACTGCATCCTGGTAGTGATGGTGTGCCTTGGGTAGCAACCATCAACCTGCACCAGGGACAGGTTACAAGACCTGTGGTCAAGCTGTGTCGCCTTCCCATTTACTGAAATTTGTGTACAGTGATTGACTGAGTAGTGTGAAAGGTTGTAAATTTTGGTGGGTGGTAGGTTAGGTTATGTGTCGGTCTTACAGTTATTTACAAACGGTTCATTCTTCTTAGTTTTTTGTAAGGAGAGCATGCATGCTCCCACAGCACAGAGAAAGAGAGAGAGAGTAAAAGGGTTGGGTGACAGCTTTTTTTTTCCTAGACAACATCTTCCCCTCTCGAAGGCATCTAAGGGGAGGAAATAAGGGTGCATGGCTGGGAGAGAGAGTGAGAGAGTATGCCATGCTGGTTGCTAGGTAGGTAACCGCTTGTCCTCTTGTACAGACTTGTAAGGGGGGAGGGTGGTTGCCAAACTCACTGTGTCACCATTTGGCTGCCACCATTCGCATTTTCGGAAGTTCACTAATAGTTCCACCAGTGGTGAATGTTGTAGTGTGCACCAGTGTACACAGATTGAGAGAATTTCAGAACATCAGGTTCTTTATAGGTTTTGTGTTACAAATGCAAATGAATAAGTCCATTCATGCTAAATAACTTGGTACAGTTCATTTCATATAAGAAGGTCACATTCTGAGAGTCAATGAGTGGCAATTGAAGTATTCAAAACAAACAACGTGCCATTTACAAAATCCTGTATCAGCTGATGCACGAAAATAATAAAAGTTAATATTACGTTGGCTATTCTGAGTACACTGCTGACGAACATTACACCAGCCGAAAATACGCGATAAGAAAGAGTTCCATCCAAGGTTAATTAATACATTTTATTTTACGTGGTCATAAAACAGGGGTTTTTAGTGTTAAAAACTAAACTTCGTGCTAAAGTAGAAATGTATAGGTGTTCAAAGTTTAAAGTCACATTAAAAGATCCATATCCAAATGAAACGCAATTTCAAAAACTTTTTTCACGTCTTAATCGCCCCCTTCCAACCCTGCTTTCATTACGTGCTTGATATTAATTCTAAAAGCCTACAGAAATATTGCATAATATTGTTGAATTATTTTCTCTAATAATTTGACAAAATATATTTGAAATACGTTTCTTTGCCAGCCAGTAATAGAACAACAGTCTACTGTACAAAGGCGCCATCTATTGTCGAAAAATCTGTTGTGCGCGCCGCGCCACCTATTATCTCTTTGGGAAGCATACGCCATGTTGTTCTCTGAAAACCCATTACCTTGTTTCCAAAAGAGTGGGACACCGCACTCTCACCGCACTAGCACGCCATACCTGTAATGTGTGTTGCACTCATGTCTTCCCGCTGCTCCCCTCTACATGTTCCTGCCCTTCCAGTTACATTACGTTTACGAACTGCCGTACAAACGCACTCCAAACCCTGTTTCGAGTCCTCTTTCGCCACCTGCCACGCCACTCAAGCAGTTCGTCAATTGCTGCATGAGGCAGCACCTACTGGACGTTGTAATGACGCAATATTCATAATTTTTCGGGACACTGGTGTAAAATTCTTTCATGTGTATGAAGCTTTGGAAAGCGTCGTAATATTTTTATCGGGTTCATGTTTAAAGCCGTGGTGGCTCGTTTCCCGTGTTTGTTTATCGGGCGGACGTCTGCGGGTTACGTTTATCAGAAGTCCGGTTGTATTTCGTTTCAAACATCGTTGTTTTTTGGGAAGCTGGGAAGCGTCAGCATTAATTAGATTAGTTAGTTTCTGTGGATCAGGCAACGTCGACAAGTTTTAGTTCCTCCAGCGCATTTTCAGGCAATGTCAACAAGTTTTTGTTGTACGAGAGGTTAGTTTATGTTGACTGCGCAGGATTAGTTCGTGCGGAGCAGTCAGTTACGATAACGTTGTGGAGAGCTTGCGTGGCCAGGCCCTTATCGCTGGAGAGGGGGGGTGCGAGACAGCACAAAAAAGGGCGTCTGTCTGTCGCCCTTAGAGCAGTCTTATTCAGTCGTCAGGGAGAGTTACTTCACGTCGCCCGTGAGGGCAGGTCAGCGCAGTCGAGAAGTATCATGCAATGCTAGCCTAGGCCGTGTTTGGGCAGGACTAGAACCCCCACATCGGCAACTAGACTTTAATATATCATTTCTCAGCCGGTGTGGGAGGTAGCCACGTTTTAAGTTTCTTCGGGTCAGTTTTTTAAAAACATCATTACATAAACGACTGTGGCACTGTTAACTGCAATAGTATATTTAATGGTAAAGGTTCGTACTCTGCATACTGGACATTCGTATGTGAACTGTGTCATTCAAAAGATAAATAAAATATATATATATATATATATATATATATATATATATATATCTCAAACTAATCTGGAACTTTTTTCTTAAGTAACTAGTGTTCAATTAACTGAGTCTCGTGTTTCTACCCTGAGCAAGCCGTGGCAACATAAACAGTCGGTAGTAACAAGTGCCAAACGTTACAAGATGGCGCCCGCCTAACTGTAAGGCTGTAATATTTTTAATATAATGTAAACGTAACAAAGGCGGGAATTTTACAACGTGCTTACTCGCCGGACCAGTTATGTGGCCGATCAGCTGATGGCGGAAGGATACGTAGTCAGATGAAGTCAGATGTAAACAGTGGCGCTACTTTCGCCAAGCTGTCAAAAAGTGGCCTTCTTATATGGTACATAGTATAACATTGGAAACTATCATTAAAAACTGTGCCAACATATTTTCTAATAAACATGTTCTTTCTTTATTAAATACAAATTAAGTCTCACATTTTCTGCCATGTTTGTGCACAGTTCAAGGAAAAAAAAAACTATTCCATTTGAAATTAAAAATGGCCATTTGCTCTTCTTTGACTGTACAGTTCACAAGTGCGAGTGCAAGTGCAACGTTTACGAGTTGTTAAAAAAATTTCATTATTTAGAGGGGGTAGGGGAAACAGAAAAGTATTTTATCCTGATAGGAGACACTTGGGTAACTTAAATGCTTAGTAAGGGGTAAAGCTAAGCTGTCCCCTTCCCTTGCTAGTTACAACATGAAATGGCAAGATGACAGTAGGCAATGAGATGTGTTGACTGGGTTTCCATGGGCCTCCATACTTAACTCAACATTCAAGTGAATGTTTCTGATGATGTTCTCTCTCCCCTTCATCTCCTCCTCTTTCATCTCCCACTATCGCCTCCTCCAATCATCCCCTCCCTCTTCACTTCAGCCACTTATCCTTCCCCTATTCCCACTTCTCCAACTTACCCTCTTCCTCCTTACCATCTCCCTCCTTACCCTCTCCCTCCTTACCATCTCCCTCCTTACCCTCTCCCTCCTTACCCTCTCCCTCCTTACCATCTCCTTCCTTACCTTTTCCCTCCTTACCTTTTCCCTCCTTACCCTCTCCCTCCTTACCATCTCCCTCCTTACCTCCTCCAACTTACCCTCCCCCTTCTTAACCTCCTATCTTCTTCCCTCTTACTCTCTTCCCCCTCATCCTCTTCCACCTTAACCTCTTCCATCTTACCCTGCTTCCCATACCCTCCTTCCTCTTATTCTGCTTCCTTTTACCCTCCTCTCTTTTCCTCCTCCTCCTCTCCCCTTTACACTCCTCTACCTTCCCTTCCTCCACCCCTTTACCCTACTTTGTCTACCCTTCCTCCCCTTACCTTCTCCCCAATTACTCTCCTCCATCTCCTCTCCCCCTTTCTCCCTTTTCCTCTTTCATTGATATTCCTCCTTTTGCACGCCACATTACTTCCTCACTTCCCCTCTTCATTCCTTCCCCTCATCATAACTATATTCATTCCCCTCCTCATCCCCTTCTTAATCTTTCCCTCCCCCTTGTTTCCCCCCTTTTCTCCTCTCCCTTCATCTCCTCCCCCCTTCATCTCCTCCCCCTTCATCGGCCCCCTTCAACTTCTCC
>NQII01004512.1:77582-105036 GCA_002778355.1 Clitarchus hookeri
TGTCCCCTCACCCCTTTGTCCCCTCCCCCTTTGTTCCCTCACCACGACACTCTTCAACCCTTCCTCTGCATCCTTCCATCAAACAAGATACGTATACAATTTTTACCCATTTACCATTTGCACATTTTATTATAAATTTGAAAAGTTGTAGTGCGGGTCATACATAGAGATTAAAGTTTTGGAAAAAAATACAGGATTGAAAATAGCCAGGCTCAGTGTGGCATAAACTGCTTTTCCCTTCTACTAACAAGGGAATGGCTATGGGAAGGATGGTGTCAGCAATAGCATTTTAGAAACTTAGCAGACAACTGTTAGCAGGGTGGAGCTGGTGGGTGACTTTCATGCTGGTCTGCAAGCATGCAGCCAACCTGACAGACAAGCAGTTCACATTTGTAATTTTTGTTTAGTTGTTCATGTTTTTCATTGACATGTTACTTTTTGAATAGTAATTACATAAAAAAATTATGGCATGTTTATCTGTTTATGCATATTTAGATTGAAGGTGGGAATTGCCATGAGATAAGTAACCTTTTGTGTTTATATATTTTTTCTATTCAGATCATGCTCAAACTGTATAACATATAATGGACAATATCTGCTGATGTCATTGATCACCCAGCAGACTGTGGCGGCAAACAGTTAGCTGCACATGTTATGGTCTGTCTCGTACAAGTTGGCGAGATTTTGACAGTCATTGAGTGGCAACTTGATGTATTCGAAACAAACAACATGCGATTTACAAAATCCTGTATCAGCTGATGCATGAACAAACAAAAATTAATATTGCGTTGGCTATTCTGAGTTCACTGCCGATGCACGTCAGACAAGCAGAAAATACACGGATAAGAAAGAATTTTTATATTAATTAATACATTTTATTTTACGTGGTCATAAAACAGCGGTTTTTAGTGTTACAAAACTAAATTTTGTGCTAAAGTAGAAATGTATAAGTGTTCAAAATGAAATGCACATTAAAACAATCTGTATTAAAATGAAACAACTTCAAACCTTGGGAGTTCTTTTCATGTTGTATCCTCACTCTTCATCCATGCTTTCCATGCGCGCTTGATATTAATTCCAAAAGCCTACAGTATCGCAGGGTATTGCTGAATTATTTTTTCAAATAATTTGACTAAATATATTTCAAACTCGTGTTGTTTCAAGCCAGTAGTAGGAGAAATATCAACTTTTAAAAAGACGGGATCAGGAGGCATGCCAAGTGATGCCACCTATTGAGAAACGCATTCGGCTCACAAAAGTGTAGCGCCATGCCATGTGCGCCATCTGTCTCTCTCCCGAAGCACTAACCAGCCAGAAAAATATAGCTTTCTTGTATAAAATAACAAATTTACGAACATATACCAATAATTTTATTTTCCTGCGAGCTCTGTATAATTTTTAAAGTAAATGTATTTTCGTGTACAGCTATTTAGTTTACTGGTCATTTCCTTTGGGCCGGTAATCGTTATGTCTACGTCCATTATACGCCATGTTGTTCTGCCGCCCGCTTTGCAAAGTCGTTGGTGTGTTGGCGACTGAAAGTGTCTTGTCAAGCAAGTCCCCAAAATTATTTTTATTTCAATTCTTAACATATTAGCTGTAAAGTCCAAAGTGTGATAAAAACTACAATTTCCATCTCGAAAATGTTAACCCAAATTCGCTGTCTCGTATAAATTAAAAAAGAGTGGGCAAATATTTAATTTTTGGCCAGGTTAAATATTTTTACTTTTATGACCAAATTTTTTAGACAGATGTCAGTCTAGAAATACCTTAAAGTTTTTTTAGCATTCCAGTACAAGGGCAAGTGGATTAGCTGACAGCGTGTTGATAAAAAATGCAGTCTCCACTTGACACACCAGCTGATGGCGAAAGGATACATAAACAAAAAGTAAACATTTGGCACCACTTTCGTCGAACTGTCAAAATTTAGCCAACTTACATGAGACTGACAATTCTAGGTTGCAAAACAGCATAAATCATAAATATAATGCTGCCATATTTCTGAGATGCCAATTTTTTTCCCAAAATTCAGGGCATTTATTTTTTGAGTGAATAAGATTATATCTCATGCCACATGGAGTATGAGAATTTGATTGTCAGCATTGCTGTTGATATGGCATTCAGTGTTTACATTATGATATTTAAAGACAGGCAGGGAATATTATAAAGATCATTTTCAAAAGTGTTCAGTTCCTTGGTTGCTAGGAAGAAGTTGCCATTTTGCAGTGTGGGTAATGTTTGTAAAGAGTGTAGGGGAGCAGAGTGTGTGAAGAAATTCTATGGTGAGTGGGGTTATGTGACAGGATATGTACCAGCACCTGCGCAACAGTGGCTACTACGTGGAGGTTTTGGGTGCACCTTTCGCTTGCTTCAATGCCGCTCACTATGGCACTCTGCTGCTCGTTGACCCTGAGGAGGAGTTCTTCCCCGATGAGCTCGCAAAGCTTAAGAGGGATGTAGACAATGGCCTCTCCCTTGTTGTCTTTGCAGACTGGTACAATGTTTCTGTCATGCGCAAGGTCAAGTTCTACGATGAGAATACCAGGTAAGGACAGCATTTACTTCACACTGCCACACACCACTTGCAAGTACTAGATTTTCCTCTCTTTGACGTGTGTTTGAAGTGTTTTTACTTGTGTAAGCAATCAGTGTGAATTGAGTAGAAGAAAAGGATAATGGACTGTAATGGAGTCGAGTGAGATGAGGTGCGAGAAGGGGGTGTTCGGGGGTTGTGGGATGAGTGGAGTGGGTGAACTAGATAAGACTGGATTGGCGTTAATGAATGGAGTATGGTGAGTAGATGGATGAATGAAGGGAGGGGGGAGAGAGAGAGAGATATAAATAGATAGTTAGCTATAGATAGATAGAGAGAATGAGTGTGTGTGTGTGCACGTGTGCATGTGCATGTGTGCGTGCATGCATGCATATGTGTGTGTACATGGTGGGTAATGTGTATGAGAGTGTGAGGGAGAGTTTTTATTAATTCTTAATAGTCCACTCAAAAGAGGAAGAAACTGTGTTTAAGGAGGGAATGTGTATATGTGTGCGATAAAGTGTATTTTAAGACAGAAAAAACCACTGAGATGTGTTCTTTTCAACATGTGACTTGTATCGTTGTTGTGATCAAGTGAGTGTTAACTGCTTTGTCTACCACAAGATGGCAGTAGTGTCATAAGATGGTTCGAGTGGACGAGGGCGACCTCATGTCCTAAACACAGTGTGTTTAGGTTGTGGAAATCATATTCGGATTTTGTGCCATGTCTTAGCAATACTGTTATGGTGGTGGTGTTCCGAGAGAAGAGGTGCTATTAGAAAGCAATTTGCTTTTTGTCGTTAAAAATACAATTCATGTTTTTTTTGTAGCAAATACGTTTTTGGTATTTTGTTGTAGGGGCCGGATATGTGCTGAAGTTTGTTGACGAATATTTGTTTGTTAATTATGAGCTTGTGCTTTAGTTGTGATTTTGCAGTGCGTAGTGAGCATGCACGTCAAAAAGATTGATACCTGCTACAAACTTGTTTGATTCTGTAACATTGTGTGAAATGTTAGAGAAAGTAAAGGTTAGTTCCGCGTTTGATTTGGACTGTATAGTTCACGTTGGAAAATTGTTTTCTTTGTCTGTTACATATAAATACTTGTTGCCACTATGTTGTTGTCCTCATCATAACCATTATTGCTGTAACGTAACTTGCGTGTGACCGTGAACTCTACTTTGATTATCTATCTCTGGAAGGGTCTTTGTAATGCGATCAATGCCATTAGCTGTCACCGCTTTAAAGTGGTGACTAACCTTCTACATATTGCATTCCTGTACATTTTTTTCTTTGGTTTACGTATTGCTTGAGAATAGTATTTTCTTAACCGTGGTTTTTTGTGAGTCACTTATGTTACTTCCATTTTTCTCTCTGTATTCTACAATAGTAGAGTTAGTGAGATGTTACACCTTAGCTGAGCTTCCAATATCTGTAAATACTGAAGTTGTACTTTATTTATAATGTAAACAAATTGATTTATAGATTCTGCACCTTTATCATAGTTCAGTGTATGCTAATCTCTTAACGCCAGTGGTCCTAAAAGAGAGCTTCAATATCACGACTCTACAACTGATGGCAAAACCCTGAGTTTGAGGATACAATTTTCATTAAGAAATTCATTCAAAATATATTTTTGAAGATTATTAATTTTTATTACCTTATATGATCGAAAAACCTTACAGTCTCCACAGTATAAAAAGGAAGATATCCTTCAGCAGGAGCTAATTTTGGGGTAGTATTTAAGAAAGGACACTGATAATATAAATTAAATTAATGTAGTACAGTAATTAGTAAAAATAAGCTAACCTATGAGTGATTACAAAAACATTGAGGCCAGGAATCCAATTTTACACTTTGTTGTGTACTCCGTTTAGTAAAACATATGCGAACTGTAGTGAAGCCGGCAATGGCCAAGAAAACGTCGTTCATAACCAATTTTCTCAATCTATTGCCGTTGATTATTCGATCTCACGTCACTGTGTGCACAAGCTTAATAGTACCATTACCATACTTCCCGTGGTGTTCAATACATCAGCAAAGGCAAGTTTACCACATTGAAAATAACTGACTATACATGCTTTTATAAAATATAAATAAAAATAAAAAAATTTTATTTTGATATAATTTGTTATATTCTGATTTACATGGCTAGTTGCAAATAAAGTGCCCAAATAAGTACAGATACTGTATTTGTATCATGCTTATGTCAATTTATATGAACGATTTACAGAAATTGATTTGAGATCATTTTCTACGTGACTCAGGATCAGCGGTCAGAAAAGTTGCACAAACCTAGATCAAGAGATGATCCGAGATCATTTTGAATGTGATCCTGAACTGGAGATTTTATGTGGTTCATACCTTGATATCGCTGAGTATTTGTAACTCATAAGTTTTTATTTGAGGTGAGTGTTTCATTGTAAAGAATTTAGCACAAATACATGCAATTGAATATAAAAAAATTTTTAGTGAATAAATTTTTTTTATGTATGCAAGTTATTATTATGTCTTTAAATTCACAAAAACTAAATGCAATTGTACATTTACAAATTGTAAATTTCTTTTAAACTTAACTTTAAATTGAAATAACTCCTTTTATGTATCTAATATTTTATAGCAAAATATTTTTATTGAGTTTCTGCTTGCAATTTATTGGATATAATCACAATAATATCATGCAAAATTTTAAGATTGAAATAAACTCAAATATTTTCTACAAATCAAACTTTTTATCAGGTGCAGTGATTAGTTAGTTATATTTCCATTAAGTTTTTTCTGCTATGTAGCTTCTCCAAAAAATGAGTTTCAGGGCACAAAATAACTTTTAAAATATGAAAAAACTGCCAGCATTACAACTTGTAATTTCTGTGATTTTCAATAATATCTGAGAAATATTGATATCACAATATTTGGGCCAATAGCGATTGAACAGCATTGGCCTTTACAGTGTTGTCAGCTTTACTGCTTGGCACGATCCGATCTTGGTGCATGTATCCTAGATCAATAAATCTTGCATTTTGTTTGTGCAACACCTATAGCTCTGATCTGTGGATAATTTTTGAACTAAGATCATTGGATCTCTGTTTCAAGGATAGAATGATGCAACCGGTTATTAGATGTAGAAGTAAAGTTCAAATAATTATTCATTGTAGCAGTACAGACTGATTTTGTAAGTATACGTTTTTCCTATTCATGTTTCATATTTTCTATGTACTCTATTTACTTGACTGATAATGCTGAAGTGTGAACCCTTCAGATTCAGGACAGGTAAAATGTTCGGACAGTTAAATGCTGGGATTTCATTTAAATTTCTCACCATGTCTCAGCAACTCATTCTATGGTTGCACCATCTGGCGAGGAACAGCATTGCTCGAAAGCAAAATTTTATTTTGTTCTCTTGTCATTTAGTTGCATCTCACAGTGAAGTCATTGAAATTACAGACAAAGTGCTTGGTGAGAATCATAATTGAAAAGAAAGTGTTTGTGTTCATTTTTATGACAGAGACATGATGTACTGCCTATGTTTGTAACTGGTGTGGAAGGACTGTCAAATGTACAGTGTATTGTGTAAATTTTTGATGTGGTGAGTACCAGAGCATTGTGCAGGTGAAAGGAGGCTGATCATGTTGTGAGAGCATGCTGGGTTTACTGATGGGCAGAGTGTGGTGTTTGGTGTGCGGTGTGCAGGCAATGGTGGATGCCAGACACTGGCGGAGCCAACATCCCTGCCCTCAACGACCTGCTGTCGTCATGGGGCATCGCTCTGGGGGACCGTGTCTTTGAGGGGGACTTCATGTTTGGGGAGCATGACATGTACTACGGCTCAGGGACATCCATCGCCAGATTCCCCAGTAATGGCATTGTCGTAGCCCAGCCTCTCAAGGACCAAGGTGTGTGCTTGCTCCATCCTCTCTTGCATGTCTACTTACACCCAGTTTTGCTTTGTTCACTGCCATCATGAACCCACGCATGACTCAAGAAAATCAGAAAACTTACATTTATTCTGGTGACCAAAAAATTAGGATGCATATTGAATGACAAAGCCGTACAATAAACAAAGGTATGTCAATGGTCAGCTGATATGGATGCCAAGCTAGTAGTATGGTAGTACAGTTGCACCTTGATAATCCGGCATGCTCAGTTATCTGTCAATGCCAGATTATCAAGGTAATTTTTAAAAACCTGGTTTAAACAAGGGGATTTAAATAAAAACTACAATTTTAACCTACAAAAACTAATAATTGTTATTTAATAAACCAACAGAAGATATTACAGTATTAAAAAAATAATTAAAAGTACATATGTAGTACTCTACTGTGCCAACAAAATTGAATTAAAAATCAAATACACCCACTATACTGTACAGCACCGTTAAATAAGTTTAAGGCTCAAGTTTTATCAAAGTTCAATACATTATATGTAAATCATTTTTGTAGGCCTATTGTGAATCACAGTCTAAAGGCCCAGAATAGGTGTCTGATGATGTCGAGGGCGTTGAACAGGTCTTGACTGTTATCTACCACTGATGGGATAGCTTGAATTTTCTTCTGAGCCCTCTGAAACATTGCAGGGATGTTAACTTGTTTCTTGGATTGAGTTTTTTTTTTGAGAAAAATTATTTTGTATAATGTGGAGATTCATAACTTCAACAATGTCGTATTGATGGCTCCTCTCTGCGAATTTTACAAAGGCTTCCGAAGCCTCAGCCTAAGAGATGTAAGTTGTATGCGTTTCTTCTTCATCACTCTCAGTTTCTCGTGTCTCGTGTGGGCGGAAAACACTTTTTATTATCACATCGTCAGTCAACCCTTCTTCGATAGGCACATTTTTGTCAATGTCGATCCATTTATCAATTTCTTCTACTGATAGGGCAATCAGTTCATTATTGGAAGCACAATTTATCGCACTTACAATTTCAGAGTGGTCAGTTGTGGGCTCATCATCATTTTCATCCTTTTCCATCTCGGTTTTTTCGGCCAGTTCACAACATAATTCTCTCCAGGCCCTGTGCAATGTTATATTTTTTACATCTGACCAAGCAATTGCAGCTGTAAAAATAGCGTCTTTAATGTTAAAATTACGTTGGAAATATTTGACTATGCAATCTGAGCTCAGCAGCTTCTGCATAAACATTCCTCTGTACTTGCACTTGAAATTTTGTACGACCCCTTGGTCCATGGGTTGTATTAGTGGCTTAACATTGGCAGGAAGATATGTGCAAAAAATATTACCTGGCACAAGCTCAGATTCTGGAGGGTGAGCTCGGCAGTTGTCGAGGACGAGAACTGCCTTTGAATGTTGATGTAGCCCTAGTGTTTCAACTAAATGATGACAGAACCAGTCTTTGAACAACTCGGCTGTCATCCAGGCATTAGTCTCAGCACCGTAAATAACAGGCAAATGTGTCACATTTTTGAGAGGCCTCGGCTTTTTATACTTTCCAATTACAAACGGAGTCAGTTTATGATCGCCTGAAGCGTTTCCACACACTAAGACAGTTATTCTGTCTTTATTCTTTTAAAAACCCTTTGCGCTGGACTCCTCAGCTCCCGCCAGGGTTCAATTTGGCAAACACCGCCATAACAGTCCAGTCTCATCCGCGTTGTGGGGTGGGGACAATTTATGGCCATCAATAAGTTTTTGAAATGTTGTTTTATACTCATTTGCAGCAGCCTCATCAGCTGATTTTATTTCACCAGAAACGTCTATTTTACGGATGCCATGACGAATCTTGAAATTATGAAGCCACTCCTTAGAGAATGAAAGAATTTCATCCGCAGGCAAATCTAATTCCTTGTGAAAAAATTTGGCCTTTTCAATTATCATAGTCCCCGTTATTGCCTTGCCCTCTGCTCTCTTAGCACTGAACCAGTTATACAAAACTTCGTCTAGAGTTTCTATTTTAGGTTTTTTAGTGTTTGTATAATGTCTAGACTTTTAACAGAAGCAGATTGTGACACAAATTTTTCCAACTGTTGTTTTTGTTTTTTAATATCGTATATAGTTGAAGATGCGAAATTAAATTCACTCATAATATTGTTTCGGTTCTCACCTTTTTCCAATCTTCTTATGATGTCCAGTTTTTGGTGGATTGTCAACGTCATATGTTTGCGTTATGCCGTTTTAGGCGCACTTTTGTTCGGTTTACAAAACATATTCACTGTACGTACGAAATTTTCACTGTGCTGTAGTCTATTTGACACTCATACAAATAGTTAAACTTTGATACAGTACAATGGAATTAGTAAATAACTGTAAAAGAAAACCGCACAGCATTGATGCAAATGTAAGTACAGTACATACATACATACTGTAACTGAAGGTATACATAAACAAAGATTCGTAGTGTTACTAGCATGAAGCCAAGATGGCTGATCCCGCGGGAACAAATTGTGACTGGCGAGATGCCGAACGTGTCAAACTGTTCTGCCAATGCCAACCGTGTTCTGATGCGTGCCGGACTATCGGGTCTGCAGGACTATAGAGTGCCGGATTATCGCGGTGTTACTGTAATTTCAAATTGGAAAAGATCCTTTTATTAGTCTGCACATCTCAATTGACTACACAGATATTAATAATTTGTGAATTATAAGTACATATACATATTTTCAATTTGTAGCAAAGATGGATGATTCTGTTAAGTTTTAGGTCGTGGTCAAATTTGATTATATGTGTGAATCAAGCCAAATGGACTTTTACTTTTGTGTCAACTTAAGTACTAGTCGTATCAAGTTGAGCTTTTCGAATTACGCTTTGATACATTCTTTTTGTTATGTCAGATGCCAATTCACTAGTGTGTTAGCAATGTGTGAAACAGCTTTTTAAGTTTAATTTATGTTACTGTTATACTTAAACAATGAATGGTATTGGTGAAGTGCAGCACAAGCCGTTTTAATTTTTTCGGTTTACATTGTCTAAAAAGTAAATACAGTAATGCAATAAATCATGGGAGTTCAAATGCAGACAAAAATGAAAGAAGTATGTCAGTCTATGTTTATAAAAATACTTATTTGTGAACACAGAAAACAGTAAGCGTGCATAAAGTTGTTTACATGTTTTGTTGCTATAGACAGGCAAGTGATAGACTTGAAAAAAAAATGGTGGTTTATTTATATATATATATATATATATGCATTGGTTCTGCAATAGACAGGATTAATTTTGCTTGCAAAATATGTACTGTTAAACCTTATTCTTTCAAAAAACAGAATGTTAGCTAATTGGTGTTTTGGGCTTGGGTGCTTTACTACACATCTGTGTTGATATAAAAAAAAATTTAGTGATTGGCGAGTTTGATTTTTACAGCTTTGAGTCAAGTCAAGCTGTATGAAACTCGATTTGAGGCAAGTTGAGTTCAGCATAAAATTTTTCAGTCAAAAAGGTGTTTGCATCATAAATGTAAATGTGTACCTATGTACACTGGTTAAATGCCTGCCCTTATATGGTCTATTTTGCAGTTTCTTCACACTTTTAAATCAAACCTTTGAAAAATTACCCCATGTATGACATTCTTGGTTATTTCCTAAATATGTCATATATCACAAGCATTTTGTACTTGTGTTAATGTTAAAAAAATCCTTATTTTTGGTTAAACTGAACTTTTGCATATATTGTATCTGTAAGTTATAATATTTTGTTTATAATCAATATGAATAAAAATAGTGAGAAAACAGGCGTGTTGGTAATGCCTAGTAAGAAATAGTTCTTATGCAAAATATTATTACACTGAGTGCACACAAATGTGGTGTGCACTGTCTGTTTCTTTTTATGTGTTATTTTTTTTTGTCATATAAATGAAATATTTAATATTCAGTATGAAATATGTGTTACATCAGGGTCTAAATTTTTAGATCCTGGAAATGTAAATATAATATTCCATGAGAAAAATATTTCCTGTTTATAAAAATTTACAATATAAAAAAATTAAAATGATTTTGTACACGGTGAAATGCTAAGTTTTACAATTATTTTTAAAATATTTTTAGTTTTCTAAGTTATTATCACCCCAGAAAAAATATTTAAATTTTTACTTGAAAAATGTATTAGTAGTATAAATATGGTTTAGCATAAACCACTTTTCTTGTCCTTAAAATATTTTTTTATCAATTTAAATTTAAAAAAAAATTACGGTTTTATAAGTTGCTAAATTTAAAGATATAAAATTTTATTTGTAACTTATTTTGTAGGATTATCCTTTAATTTTTAATTTTAATTCAGCATACATTTTTTTTTTTTAAGGTTCAGTTTATTTTAAGTTATTATTTAAAAATATTTTTGATTTTAAGTGTATAGATAAACGTTTTAATTATATGAAAAGTGGTCCATGCTGAACCATGTATCTACTGTTTGTGTTTACTGTGTAGGGTGAGGAATTTCTTAAATAAATGTTTTGAAGTGAGTGATGTAATAATGTAAGTTGCATTTAGAAAAAGTGTAGGTATGAAGTTTTTGTGTGTGAGCAGTTAAGTTGGCAAAATTTTGACAGTCGGTGAGTGGCAATTGATGTATACAAAACAAACAACGTGCCATTTACAAAATCCTGTATCAGCTGATGCATGAACGAACAAAAATTAGTATTACGGTGACTATTCTGAGTGCACTGCCGACACACATCAGACAAGCAGAAAATACACGGATAAGAAAGAGTTCTTAGGTTAATCAATACATGTTATTTTACGTGGTCATAAAACAGTGGTTTTTAGTGTTACAAACTAAACTTCATGCTAAAGTAGTAATGTATAGGTGTTATAAATGAAATGCACATTAAAACGATCCGTATTAAAATGAAACAACTTCAAACCTTGGGAGATATTTTAACGTTGTATCGCCACTCTCCATTCATGCTTTCCATACACGTTTGATATTAATTCCAAAAGCCTACAAAAATACTGCAGGATATTGATGAATTATTTTTTCCAAATAATTTGAATACATATATTTCTAACTTGTGTCATTTCAAGCCAGTAATAGGAGAAAAATCAACTTTTAAAAAGACGGGATCAGGAGGCAGGCCAACATGCTGCCACCTGTTGAGAAACACATTTGCCTCACAAAAGCGCTACCTGCCATGCCATGCGCGCCGTCTGTCTCTCTCCCGATGTATTAACCAGCCAGAAAAATATAGCTTTCTTGTGTAAAATAACAAATTTACGAACATATACCGATGGTTTTATTTTTCCACAAGCTCTGTATAATTTTTAAATTAACATGTATTTCCGTGTACAGTGATTTTGTTTACAAGTAATTTCCTTTGGGCTGGTAATCGTTACGCCTTCATCCATTACACGCCATGTTGTTCTGCCGCCCGCTTTGCAAAGTTGTTGGCGAGTTGGCGAATGAAAGTGCGTTGTCAAGCAAATTCCCAAAATTATTTTTATTTCAATTCTTAACATATTAGCTGTAACATCCAAAGTGTGATAAGAGCTACAATTACCGTCTCTCAAGTGTTAACCCAAATTCGCTGTCTCAAATAAATTTAAAAAAAGTCAGCAAATATTAAATTTTTTGCAAGGTTTTATGTTTTTAATTTTATGACCTATGAATTTTTTTAGACATATGTCAGTCTATAGATACCTTAAAGTTTTTTTAGCACTACAGTACAATGACAAGTGGATTAACTGACAGCGTGTTGATAAAAAATACAGTCTCCACCAGACGCACCAGCTGATGGCGAAAGGATACATAAACGAAAATTAACATTTGGCGCTACTTTCGTCAAACTGTCAAAATCTGGCCAACTTATATGAGACAGACAATAGCAATGTGGTGCTGTGCAGGGGAGGAGATCCTGGGCTCGGAAGTGAAGGTGACGGAGAGTGTGCCAGTCCTTGGTCTGCTGCAGAGCACAGCCACTGATAAGAGTGGCCGCGTTGCTGTCTATGGAGACTCCAACTGCCTTGACAACAGCCACTTGCAGCGAGGTCAGTCCCTTCTCCATTCCATAGCTTATGCAGCTGTCACAGTATGTTCACGTAACTGCTTTACAGGTCGCCAAGCACTATTAATGTTAGCATTTTAAAAATATCTCTGTCTGTAACTGCAATCATTTGGCTTTACGTTCAGTGTAAAATCTACATGTATTTTTAAGTGAAATATTGATTTGATTTAATAGTTGGAATTCTTCAGAATAAAGTGATACCCCAGTCATGTGTGCTTGACGTCCCCATATTGCCAAAAATGTTAAAATGTTGCACTGTATGTAAGTTTTACCGAGTGGGAAGTCCATTTTCAATGGCTTCTTATTAAAAAATCAGAGGATTTTTTTTGGAAAATAATTTTATTTCATTAGACCAGTGATCTTCTGAATAAACTGATACCCTGGAAGCTATGTATGACACCACTTTGTCTCCAAATAGTGTGTAAGTACTGAACCCCTGTAGCTCACAAGTGCCAAGTGGTAGGGAAAATAAGCGGAAACTTTTGAACTTTTAATTTTTGAAGGTGGTAAAGAAACAAATCTTTAATGACCATATTTATTGGCCTCAGCCTCGAAAATGACTAATTCTTTAAATAAAATGATATCAATTAGGGATGGGTCGAATACCCAAAAATGTTGATTCCGGTTCCGGTGCCGATTCTACAATTTAAATATCGGTTCCAGTATTCCGTTCTATGTATTTTGAATACTTGCCTTTTGCTTGCAACTTTATTAAACCAATGCAGGTAAAATTCATTAAATGTTTTATTTAACAGTTATATTGAAGAATTGAACAATAACAAAGTGTGAAGATAAGTTTTAATGTATACAGATAAACTTATTGTATTAAATTTATTTAAGGTTAGTAAATATGTAAAAAATTATTATTTTTTAACATTAATATGTGGTCATTGTGATATGTTTGGAAAATACTTTAATTAAATAACTCATTGCCCTCAAACCAAAACATTGTGGCGTGCTGTATGATGGTAACCTACAAAAGTTCGTTAAAGGAAGTCAACAGCTGTGGTGGGCTGCCGGATTTCTTATCTTTTTTTGCTTCTTTTATGGTGTCTGGGGCGGCCCCTTATTTTTTTTTGGGTCTTTTACACAGTAACTCACTGGTTTTTTTTATGCCTTGCTGGAATGTGACACCTCGAAAAAAAAACGTATCTTCTCCCTCTCTTAGTCGCCCCCCCCCCACCGTCAGAGACCTTCCAAACAAAGAAGGNTTTTTTTTTTTTTTTTTTTTGGGTCTTTTACACAGTAACTCACTGGTTTTTTTTATGCCTTGCTGGAATGTGACACCTCGAAAAAAAACGTCTCTTCTCCCTCTCTTACCCCCCCCCCTCCTCGTGATCGACCTTCCAAACAAAGAAGGCTTGGAGGAATGCATCGATCGGCTAGCAGTGTTGTTTACAGTGGAGGGCTGAGTGAGAGAGAGAAGGGAGAGGAGTGTTGATGTAAGAGCGAGAGATGAGAGAACAGACTAATCCCATACACTTCCCTCCAAACATCGCCAAACAGTTTAAGACTACCACTCCTTAATTGTTTTTCCCTGTGCACCCCAGAAATTTTTTCTTTTGTGTTGGGAAGAAGGGGCGCGCTATACATGAATAAATACCATAGTTATTTTTGTAACAACAGAGTTTTGATATTGCTGTGTAGAACCAAGAACCGAGTAATTGTTGTTAACCCAAAACCGGTTCCGAGTCAAACCTCAAGAACCGGTATAAATTGGAACCGAAGAACCAAACCGACCCATCCCTAATATAAATCACTTTTAACTATGGGAATGAAGCACTCACAACAGTGAACTTGAGGAACTATTTGACACGGGTACTTAGACTTCGGGCCCCACGTGTTGGGTGGCGGGTGGCGTCAAAACTTGTCTGGCACTGGCTGTACCTGGATGTAGGGCGAGTGGCCTAGGTGTAACTGACACTGGGAGGCCTGGCTGGGGGATTAGTATAACCGTTCCCTGCGGATGCAAGTGGTAAGAAGATCAGAGAATAGCCATGGTTCACTAACACATGTCAGGGCGCGGTATCTGTCCGCGAGAGTTTTTATGTGCACTAGGCTGAAGTCAACTTGTGGCTTACCATTTCCGGAAGCTGAAGTGAAGAGTGCTAGCTGTAGCCAGAAGAGCTCTTTGATTAATTGCCTCATGCGCCAGGGTACTGGATGGGGGTGGTGGTCGTTCTCCGAGGTTCTAATTGGTGATATCAGGGGAGGTAACTGCCACTCGTAGTACCTCCGTATCTTCCCTAACTTGGTGTCGTGTGTGGACTTCGGGGGAGCAGGAGGCTGGCTGATCTCCTTACTAGCTTCGGCCTTGGCAAATTCCTCTAGAGTGGTGGTAGGGGCGGGACACGGTCCCTGATAATTGAATAAGTTAGGAGGATCACTTGTAGGCCGTGAGGCAGCACGTCTCTCTGCATTGGCTCTTTTCTTTAGTTGTTTTCTTAGAGCAAGAACATTGGTGGGTGGTTGAGCTGACATAAAGAAAATGTACTTGTTCTTCACTGGATTTTATTTACCCCCACTGATACAAGTTCAATTTTACATACACAATCACTTGAGAACACTTGCCTACAATACACTGGGAAACACTAAAATACACCCTACCTACTCTAATATTGCGACAGCGTGACACTGAACTGGGTTTACAAGACCAGAAATAGGCGGCAGCGCATGTGACAACGAGCACTTGTTCCGGCGAGGTGTGGGGTGTGTTCCTAATGTCCACGTAGGTCCACACCCTGGCGGTTGGATTAGGAGGTAGAGGGATGGCAGCTGAGCGTGTTTCTGCCTCTGTGCCTAGGTAGAGTTTGACAGTGGTTGAGCATGTTTCCGCCCCGACCCCACTGAGGTGCGTCCTACTACCGCTGAGCATATTTCGACCCCCTGGATTGCAGAACAAGGTGTAAGGAAAAGTAAGAATGCTCTTTCGTCACTGAACGTGTTTCGACTCGTGGGCTAGAAGGATGGGTTAGAGGTAGAGACACTGAGCATATTTGGGCCCCTGGTCGGTGGAAGGGTGAGTGGGTGCAGAGAGCTTGTGGACACTGAAGTTCCACCTCGGGGAAGATTCCCAGACGCANGAAGGGGGGGGGGGTTACGTGTCAGAAATGGCGACTGCCTGAGTGGAGGGGTGGTGCGTGACCCCTCTTACGGCTGAAACAAAAGGCCAATGGACATTGCTCTCAACATTAGCAAATAAAATTTCAGTGCCCAAAATGTATTTGACGTAACAAATAACAAGTACCTCAAAGAATTACTTGATTACAAATTTCCATGTGTTCAATATGCTTTTACGTTATTTACATACACAATTTTACTATGTGGAATAATCCCTTTGTGATGCAGGCAGTGACATGGGAATAATAATACAGACATCGTTACTTCTTTAATTACGTTGAGGTTAAATATTATTATTGCTGCTCAAAATTTTAGCTTCATTTTAACCAAGATGCTAATGTAAATAAGTGCTGCTCGTCAGCTCTACAAGACGTTAATACCAACGCCGTTTGTCGGCTTTACACACATAACCCCTATGGTACAGTAACGTGATATTTTTATGTATTTGGATAGACCTGAAGTAAGAACGTCGGCGCACATCACATTTAATAATAAGATATTTGACGCAACTTGGCATCCACAAATATAAATAATTATCTTGTAGGTTTTGTAATGTATGCGCACTTTACAATTACCTATTAACACTTTGCCATAGTTTACATTCAAGTAGCAAAAATATTATTTTTTAAATAATACCAGGAATTTAATTAACAAGTATAAAACGGGAAAACTGTACGTTACCGATTTAATTGTATTGGAAAGCAGTTTAACTTTCTTTCTAAGGCATAAATAAAAATAATTTTCATTTTGCATTTTGGTATTGTATTTTATTTTGAAACCACAGCCACTTAACGTAAAAGGAAAACCCGAAACTGTTACAAAATATTACCTGGCATTTATCTTATAGCAATGAAAAAACAGGGGGAAAAAATAGAGAACTGAGAATTGATATTTAAGAACAGGTACCAAACTGAAAACAAAAAAAAAATGATGGAACCAACCCATCACTACTTTGGGTTTTTCAATATAAGGAATGCCGAAAAATAATTGGTTCTGGTAAAAATTTTCTGATTCTTATGCTCTGTGTACTGAATTATTGATAACATTCTAATCAGATTTGGTATGCTGCAGTACTTAACATTATCATTAAGTAAATTAATTGAATGTCTTTTTATTCTGCCATTTTTGAAGATAGTAACATCTGAATAATTCAATACTAATGTATCGCAATAAAAACTCAACTTTGTCCAGTCACGTTAAGCACAGCCTACAAGTAATACAATGGAAGGCTATGTATAAATTCTAGATAGCTGTGGCTTACTTTCAAAATAGTTGTCTTTTTCTTCAATTTTTTTATGGCATTTCTCTAAAATCATAAAATAAATTGGAAAAAAACTTATTTTCATGAAGTATGCAATGTGTGCTCTTATTTCACTAGGTAATAGACTACTGTAATTTTAATCATCCTCATTCTGAAGGTGGCGCCAACTAAAATATTATAATAGTTTATCTCGGGAAGTAATCTACCATCTCTTATTAAGTTTGGCAAAAAAATTCCATGCAGATTAGTTTTTGAAACACGACAGTCTACTGCTACGACCGCCACCGCCACCGCCACCGCCACCGCCACCGAAACCAAATGATCATCAGATTTCTGTATCTGACTAGTGTTTGCCACCAAGACATTGGACATCACTGGTTTAACTTTGGGAAGAGGTACTTTCTCGCAAGATTGCTGCACAGGCCAACTCTAATGAGTATATAATAGCCATCATGGCCCTGAAAACGATTTTGTGTTCACCAGGTGGTCTGGAAGACAACCACGTGAAGCAACATCAGCAGGATTATGTTCCGATGGAACATGCCTCCAGAAACTAGGTGGTACAGTGGGCTGAATCTCTGCAACTCGGTTGGCGACGAAGGTTTTTAAACTGGGTGGTTACAATCGTAACCAGGCCAGGACTACTGTGGAGTCTGTCCAGGCATGCAATGCAAGGTTAACAACTTTTGAATCATACAGTCTCACCACACATTGCCAAAGTTTACATAACAAAACTGCTGCGCACAGCTCTAACCTTGGAACAGACAGAGTCTTAAGTAGCACCACCCTGGACTTGGAGACAACCAGGTGAACTTCAGCTTCGCCACCAACTGTGACACAATGAGCATAAATGACTGCAGCATATGCTTTCTCACTGGCATCGCAAAAACCATGAAACTGCACATCATGTTCTTGGACTGGAACGAATCTGCTCACACTAACATTAAACAAAGATGGCAAAAAGTCCTTAAAATGTATTCACACTCTCGATGTCTCTTCCCCAACTGGCTCATCACAACCTAGGCCTCAAGTTGTAATATTGCGTTTTTAGGAAACGTTTGCACTATATTTATTATAATAGTGGCAGTATTTCTAAAAACCATTCATTCTTTTCCCTTTACTGTTACAAGCGTATATTTAATAAAATAGCAGCCTCAAAGGTTAGGCGCCATCTTGTAACGTTTCGCCGTTTACACTGTCGACTGTTTACTTGCCACGGCTTGCTCAGGGTAGAAACACGAGACTCATAGAATTGAACATTATTAATTAAGAATGAAGAAGTTCCAAATTAGTTTGTTATGTACTTTGTTTATTTAACTATTTATTTAACACTCAGCACCACAGTTCACAGAAGAAGTCCAAATTGCAGAGTACGAACCTTACAGATAAATATGAAAGTACAAAAATCAGCGCCACAGTGGTTTCAGTTTATTAACGTCTCATGAATATTAGCCCGAATAAAGAATATCTGCTGCTACCTCCCACACCGGCTGAGAAATGAAGTAATACAGTCTAGTGGCCGATGTGGGGGTTCTAATCCTGCCCGAACGCGGCCTAGGCTAGCATTGCATGATACTTCTCGACTGCGCTGACCTGCCCTCACGGGCGACGTGAAGTAACTCTCTCTGACGACTCTCAACCAATAAGACTGTGTAAGGGCGACAGCTAGATGCCTATATCCTACTGCCTATCCCCCCTCTCCTGTGATAACGGCCTGGCCACGGCATCTGCCAGCAGCGTCATCACGAACTGCACGTGTCCCGCGCTCAACACAACGTTATCATAATTGACTGCTCCGTACGCACTACTCCTGCGATAAGCGCCCGGCATCCGGCATCTGCCAGCAGCGTCATCTAAAACTGCACGTGCCCCGCGCTCAACACGACGTTATCGACTGCCGCGCCGTCAACATAAACTAACCTCGCCGTCCACAAAAACTTGTTGACATATTAAAACTGCGCCGAAGGAACTAAAACTGTTGATGTCGCCTGATCCACAGAAACTAACTAATCTACTTTATGCTGACGCTTTCAAAACTCCCAAGTTCGAAACGAAAACTGTAACCAGGACTCTTGATAAAAACTTAACACGCAGACGTCCGCCCCTTAACCTACAAATGCACACGTCTGCCTGATAAACACGGGAAACGAGCCACCACGGCTTTAAACTTGAAACACGATAAAAATATTACGAAGCTGTCCCAAAGCTTCACAAACACGAAAGAATTTTACACTTGAGTCCCGAAAAATTCAGAATATTGCGTCATTACAAAGTCCATAAGGTCTGTAACATCATCTTCTGGATGTGAACACAGGTGCTACCCATCCACATGGGTCATAAAGACGAGCAACAGTTGAGAGTATACTATGCTTTGTTTCTGGCAAGTCAGGGACATTCACTTTATATGAAATTTGGTCCTGTACTGGGTCCCATCCTAGTCCCAACACTTTCAGTGAATCAGAGTAACCAAACATACAAAATGAATTCTCACTTTCATATTGATGGTCATCAAAGAGCTCTTCATGGTTGGAGCACCACTTGTGTAGTTTGAACCCTCCTGCTGTCAAAGAGTCCAATGAGCTGAGTCTTTAGCAGCTGAGCATCTGCAACACTTTCAGCTCCTGTAACTATATAGTCATGAGCAGCCAGTGGAAACTTTACCCTCATCTGTTTCAAGTTGCTGCACGGTGCAGAGGGCTTGAAAAGGAAAAGATTCCAGCCCATAGGTGACTGTGTTCAACTGGTACACGCTAATCGGGTCATACATTGAATTTCTCCAAAGAATACTCTGGTACTTCCTATCAGTGGGATCAACAACCATTTGTCTGAACATCTTGCATACATCCGCAGTCACCGCAACAGGAAATGTTCGGAAGCTCAAATCTATATCAAAATTTCTTCTGTAATTTTGGCCCGGAAAGTAGCAGATCATTCAGTGATTGTCCATTAGTGGTCTTATAGAATGCATCAAAAACTACCCTCACTTTTGTGGCAATACTTTCCTCCTTGATTATTGCGTGGTGAGGAATAAAGTATACTGGCTGAGCAAACTCACCTGTAGTAAGGGACACATTATAGCCATCACTTGTGGGTGTTAACTGTCCAATACATATCATCTGACCGAAGCTTTCATACTCCTTCATGGAATCTTAGTAGTGCTCCTTCAGCTCTGGCATCTTTGTAAGTCAACGCTCTAGTCCATTGAGTCTACGCAGTGCTGTTGAAGATGAGTTACCCAAATTATACGTTGGTGATCTGCACAGGAGTCTCGGGACAAATCTACCATCTTCGCCACGTTTGTGGGTACTTATCAAGCGATCAACACACTGTTGGACCTCGCTTGACAGAAACTTCACTGATGGAACCTCTTCTACCTCCCGAAACTTTTGTAGGGCCACCTTGAGAGACGCATCCGTTCGTACAAGTAAGGAAACCAACTAACTTTTATTTGCACGTGGAGCATTAAGGGTGACTACCCAACCAAATGATGTATGGAATGCATGTGGTTTTCCTTCGATCTTGCTGCCAGTCATCACATCAGCCATTATATCTGCTGCCAGCAACATGTCAATGCAATCAGGTGAGGCAAATTCGGTATCGGCTAAGGGATTATCTTTCAGATGTGCAAGGTTTGTTTTAATAATCTCAGCTAAAGGCAAATCACCAGTAATGTTATTGGGAATCAACGCTAGAGTAGTTGGTTGCAACTCTGGCGTGTGAAGCGAGGTGATCTCACACACCACAGCCCCTCTCAAGTCCATCCTAGTATGCCCTATGCCAGAAACACTCACCGCAGCCTAATGTCTTAAGGGTGGAATAATCACGTACTTGTACGTGAGTGAGAAACACTGTTTAAAATTCCTGTGGCCAGCGGAGATCGTTATTGCAGCGTGTTTATTGACAGCAAGTTTTGGCGCAATGTGCTGTAAACAAAATCCATCAATATCCGCCNGATCGTTATTGCAGCGTGTTTATTGACAGCAAGTTTTGGCGCAATGTGCTGTAAACAAAATCCATCAATATCCGCCTAAACTTTCCTGTTCGCTGTCACCGAACTGTTAAAAGGCGTAAATTACACTTCTAGCGTACCTTGCCGTAAACAAAACTGTATCTCCCATAAATAACCCTGCACGAGAGAGAAGAAATGTTTAGGACAAGCAGTTGTACCAATCCTCCATTCCTGTCATCTTGCGCCACTACTGCCCTCTCGACACTACTGCCCTCTCGTGGCAAACAAAGCAGTTAACACATGACTAAGCACAACAATGGTACAAGTCACATATTGAGAATGCCACCACATCTCAGAAGTTTTTCTGTTTGTAAACAATTATGATACTTTATAACAAGTTCAAATAACAATTCAGTATTTTCAAAGCATTACAGAAGCATGTTTGTAGGGAAATGTAACTTACAGAGACAAAGAAATTTTATTCACAGAAATATGAGGAAAATATTTATTTACCTGATTATAAAATACATTCTTACATGTGTTCTTAAAGTTTTTTCCCAAGTTTGGGGTTGTGTGCACCCATTAATTTAATAAAAATACAGCAAGATCTTAACATAGATACCATACAGTTGTATGATGTAGTGTGGTAGATGGTTTAGGGGAGGAGGATGCAGCAGTTTAATAGGTAACAGTGTGAAGGTAGCTGTGAAGAATGACTGAGAGTTTGTAATTGTTGTAGACTGCTTCTGGATGCTGGATGCTCTGCTGGAGTACACTTCGGCCAGCCACCTGCCATCCATCTTCAAGGACCATCAGGCACAGTTTACCAGTCGCAATACCGACTTGCCCCAGCGCATGGAGGGCAGCCACCTTTATAGGCAAGTACCTTCCTGCCTCCTTCCTATGTCTTGCAGTCTGTAACCCGTTTACATAGCTAAACATGTAACACACTGCCCAAATAATTACGGGCTTCTCTACTTCCTCAACCAACTTACAGTTATTCCTGATTTCGAACATGTATAAAGATAAATGTTCATACTCCAAAAACAAATGAAATTCGTTAATTGTTCTGTATTAAAAAATAATAAACAGAGCTGATGGCTATGGCACACAGAACTGCTATAAAATGGAGCTACATACAATAAACCTCCAGTTTTACTAAGTACCACGTTTCCTGGGAATGACTTTGTAAAATATATATCCTCTTAAAATCAAAACTTACCAATTTTGTTGTGTAAGTAAACCTAAAAATTGTAATTTAAAGTGTTTTATTAATGCTTAGTCTGTGTTTGCCACTGCCATTTTCTGAATACTGTAAATGGATACCCTAGAAGGATATTCCGTATTAACCCGTGTACCGCCAGCTTCTCAGAAATGAATTTGAAAAGTAGGAATACAGGTCTTACATGGTGACTCAAGGTTTTNACCCGTGTACCGCCAGCTTCTCAGAAATGAATTTGAAAAGTAGGAATACAGGTCTTACATGGTGACTCAAGGTTTTGGAGATAAATAAATGACTGAAGATAGATAGGTTCTTGCCAACGAGTGCTGGACGGGGGGGAGGGAGCTTGGCTTTCAGTGTTACTATTGGGAGTTAAGCTGGCACTTTTTGGTATCTCAATTACAGAGCGTTGAACACTAGGAGGAGCGCTTGTGGGGGCAGGTCTTGTTTGCACGTGAGACGGAGTGAAACTAGGTGTCATGTTCAGGTGTCTGACCACCACCTTGTCTGCAGCTGAGGGCCGACTGAGTTACTGGTTCCTTTGGAGGTGTAGAAGGTAATGGCGAGACAGCATGCGGGACTTGCCAGAACAGGCTTCTGTTTCCTCTGGTGGAGCTGGTGGATGTTACCCTCTGCAGAGCGGCTTCCTCTCTTTTTCACGTGTATACTCTGCTGACACCCTGTTCACTTCCCTCCAGGCCTCCAATCAGGGCTATAGTCCATTCGCGGTTTCTTCAGTTGTTTTGATAAAAACCTTTGAAAAATCACCCTAGGTGTAACTTGTCAACCTGTTTTTTAAATACCTTGTAACCATTGTAGCACTTTAACTTAGTGCATATATTCTATAACTTGTAGTATGTATTTCATATACATTACAAATTAAAAACAGTGAGAGAGCAGTGATGTTTTTTCAACGGCTAGTAATNTTGTAGTATGTATTTCATATACATTACAAATTAAAAACAGTGAGAGAGCAGTGATGTTTTTTCAACGGCTAGTAAGAAATAGTTCTCAGCTAAAATGTTGTTTTAACTTACTGTTGTGGTATACCATTTGTAAATTGAATGTTGCCTATTAAGATATTACAATTTTTGTGTAGCACCTATGGAAACATATTTCATTGTTACAGTTCAAAATGTCAGTGCAGAATATGGTGCATAGGCCCTGGTGACATGGTGGTTTTTTTCGTCGGAGGAAGAAAAACAAACTGAAATAGGTGGAGCGAAGCTTATCTCTCTCTCCCCCTCTCCCTCTCCCTATCTCCCCCTTCTTCCTACATTCCATCTTCTACCCCTCCCTCTACCTCCTTTCTCCTTTCCTCAACCCCTCTCTCTTCCCATCCCACACTCCTTCCCCCCTTTCTATCTCCTCCTCCCTTCAACATTCCATCTTATACCCCTCCCTCTACCTCACTCCTCCCTCCTTTTATCTACCTCTCTCTCTTCCCATCACAGACTCATGACCAGGTGTTTCCTAAGCTTTCTGGTTTGGATAAAGTTGCGCAACACTTTGTCTAGCGATTACTCTGCTTTTGACACCTGGGGTTTTGCTTCTTGCTCACTTCCTATTCTCGGTTATAGAAGAAACTACAAAGGGTCATTATAAGTGCTCACTTTATCATAGACAGACTACATATAGTGCATAAAACTTGTTCTCATTCATTCCTTTCATTTAACAAAATCGCAAGTCTGTACAAAAGGCGTGCATCATAAACAATTGTTCACAAAATCAAGCCAAAAACGTTACCAAATTGAAGTAAAAAAATTTTGACATAATAAAAAAACAAGAGAAATCCAAGGCAAGCAAGTAAGTGTGTAATGACAAGATAAACATGTGACGGTAGTCAAGTGAGGAAACATTCTGTTTCCTGAGGGGAGGAGAGTGGGCAAAGAGGCAGAGTCAATAGGTATTGCCTAAGGGGCTGGAGTCTATTTTTAGATATGCACTATGTCCAATTCAGCACTCGCCAAGAAAAATGCAACATGTAGTAACCAAAAAAAATTGCCACAAACTTACTGTTAAATCGATTTTCCTCAAATTTTTTTTACGTTTTCCACTCTGAATTTTTACGGTTCCTCAAAAATGAGCTGTTATAGAAAGACGAAATGGGGTTGATATAATAGAGATATTTTACTCTGTGCGTGTGTGTGTGTGCGTGCATGTGTGCATGTATGTGTGCGTGTGCGTATATATATAAAATATTTTATATTATGTGTTGCGTAACAACAACCAAACCATTCAAACAACTTTTATGTCTCAAAAACAGTTGTGTAGAAATGTTAGTTCAGTATGTTATTGTAAGGAATNTTGTAGTATGTATTTCATATACATTACAAATTAAAAACAGTGAGAGAGCAGTGATGTTTTTTCAACGGCTAGTAATAAATAGTTCTCAGCTAAAATGTTGTTTTAACTTACTGTTGTGGTATACCATTTGTAAATTGAATGTTGCCTATTAAGATATTACAATTTTTGTGTAGCACCTATGGAAACATATTTCATTGTTACAGTTCAAAATGTCAGTACAGAATATGGTGCATAGGCCCTGGTGACATGGTGGTTTTTTTCGTCGGAGGAAGAAAAAGAAACTGAAATAGGTGGAGCGAAGCTTATCTCTCTCTCTCCCCCTCTCCCTCTCTCTATCTCCCCCTTCATCCTACATTCCATCTTCTACCCCTCCCTCTACCTCCTTTCCTCCTTTCCTCTACCCCTCTCTCTTCCCATCCCACACTCCTTTCACCCTTTTTATCTCCTCCTCCCTTCATCATTCCATCTTATACCCCTCCCTCTACCTCACTCCTTCCTCCTTTTATCTACCTCTCTCTCTTCCCATCACACACTCATGACCAGGTGTTTCCTTAGCTTTCTGGTTTGGATAAAGTTGCCCAACACTGTCTAGCGATTACTCTGCTTTTGACACCTGGGGTTTTGCTTCTTGCTCACTTCCTATTCTCGGTTATAGAAGAAACTACAAAGGGTCATTATAAGTGCTCACTTTATCATAGACAGACTACATATAGTGCATCAAACTTGTTCTCATTCATTCCTTTCATTTAACAAAATCGCAAGTCTGTACAAAAGGCATGCATCATAAACAATTGTTCACAAAATCAAGCCAAAAACGTTACCAAATTGAAGTAAAAAAAATTTGACATAATAAAAAAACAAGAGAAATCCAAGGCAAGCAAGTAAGTGTACAATGACAGGATAAACATGTGACGGTAGTCAAGTGAGGAAACACTCTGTTTCCGGAGGGGAGGAGAGTGGGCAAAGAGGCAGTCAATAGGTATTGGCTAAGGGGCTGGAGTCTATTTTTAGATATGCACTATGTCCAATTCAGCACTCACCAAGAAAAATGCAACATGTAGTAACCAAAAAAAATTGCCACAAACTTACTGTTAAATCGATTTTCCTCAAATTTTTTTTACGTTTTCCACTCTTGAATTTTTACGGTTCCTCAAAAATGAGCTGTTATAGAAAGACGAAATGGGGTTGATATAATAGAGATATTTTACTCTGTGCGTGTGTGTGCATGCATGCGTGCATGTATGTGTGCGTGTGCGTGTATATATATATATATAAAATATTTTATATTATGTGTTTCGTAACAACAAACAAACCATTCAAACAACTTTTATGTCTCAAAAACAGTTGTGTAGAAATGTTAGTTCAGTATGTTATTGTAAGGAATGGTTCTCTAAAGAATGTGATTGAGTGAGTAGTGAACAACTGACAATAACTGCAGTTTCATGGCTGTAGTGACATTTAGAGAGCATGAGGGAGTAAGTGAAGCATGTGACGCAGGTACTCGAAAGTGTTGGCTAACCACATGGAGGGCCACCAGACACGGCCACTGCCTGCCTGCCCGCACATCGTCTGGGCTCACCCGGTGCCCCTCAACAAGTCTGCACCCACGTACGTAAGTTGTCTTCACCTTTTAAACCTATGTTCCCACACACCAGATCCCTTCACCTATGTTGACCGTTCCATCACACCTCCCTTCATGTACATATACCAACAAAAATAGCTAAACTGTTTCATTTTTCATACTTTTTTTGTTTTTAGGATTTTTTTGTATATTTTTATAGTGCACTTAAATAATGCATGTTTTTCAGCTTCTTATTTTTTTGGACATATATGTCAACAAGGAAACACAAACCCTGCCCTCAGCTAAAGCGAAATGCCTCTTAAATGGCTCGTGGATGCTGCTTCAAATAAGAATGATGACTGCCAACACCGGGCATCTTTATCAAGACGTTCCCTGCAAGGCAGGCATTTTTAAATGAACGGCATGGTAACAGTGGGCCAATAACCACCCAGTTAGAGGAGAGAAATGATGAGAAACCCGGCGCCAAAGCGAACGCCGAAATATTCATCCGNTGATGAGAAACCCGGCGCCAAAGCGAACGCCGAAATATTCATCCGAAGAAAGGTCCAAAAGTACAAAAGGATATTCCCCAAAGGGAACGGGGAAAGGTGCGTGCGCCACGTTGCACTCATGCTCCTCTCTAAATTGCGTAGCCTGTTATNTTCCCCAAAGGGAACGGGGAAAGGTGCGTGCGCCACGTTGCACTCATGCTCCTCTCTAAATTGCGTAGCCTGTTATAAATCCTGAAACCAGAGACCATTGACGAACTCATAAGAGAGAGCAAGAGAAATTAAGCATAATAACAATGCACAGGCCCTGCTGGACAAGTTTCATGCCAGTAAGAATAAGGAGCAAGAGAAGCAGCAGAAACGAAAGGGAAATCCTCCCCCGCCTCCTCCCATCATCAAAACTCTCCCTAAGTGTTGGTTCTGCCCGGAACGGCACTTCAATCAGGACTGCCCGGTCAAGCAGGCAGGCCAGGGGCAGGTGGGGGTAGGGAGAATGGATAACCAAGGCGCCGGCCCCCCCGCAGAGACATACAGAGGTTCAAGGACCCAACCAGGTGGGAAACTCTGCCACCGGGGTGCGAAGCGGGCCACCACTACCGGCAACCATGGGCCCGTCCTCATTCAGAGATTAGATGAGGAAAGTGAACCACCTGAAGTCCCCCACATGGAAATGGAAATTAATGGGCAGAGAATACTAGCCTTACTAGATTTCGCAGCCACAGGCAACTTCGTAAGAAGTGACGTTCTCACCCCTGAACAACTCCACCTTCAACCCCACCTGGTGCGCAAGTTCGACGGTCGCACCACCCTGACTCTGGGCATATACCGTCACGTGAGCCCAGCCAAATTTGTTGTTTAACCTGACATCACGGAAGCAGTGATCCTGGGACAACCCTGGCTACACCAACAGCGTGTATATATCGGGGACAAATGCACACCAACAATTCTCTTCGCCCACAGGTGGAGGACGAACGAAGCCGTAAACACCAGCCCTAGCCAGCTCATACTAGGACGAACCCTTCGTCGCCCAGGTGACTGGCAGTGGGAGCAGGC
>NQII01004512.1:105880-156190 GCA_002778355.1 Clitarchus hookeri
GGAGGGCATGGTCACGCCCCAGGTCTTGACATCGGAGGACACCCAGGCCCAGCCACCCGCACAGGAGGATGTGCCTACCAGTGCCTCTGCCTTGGACAACCACCCAGACCGCGCCAGCCCAAGAGGGCGTGGTCACAGCCCAGGTCGCAACGTCGGAGGACTCTAGGACCGACACCCAGGCCCAGTAATCTGTACAGAAGGATGAGGTCAGCGGCCAGCCAACAAGGGAGATGCCCGTCCACGCCTGCCACGGCACCTCTCAATCCGGCCAATATCTGAAGTCCCCATGGCAGATTCACCTGGTCGTACCCTCAGTATGCGGCCTTGAGGAAACAGGGCTGTCCATGTAAAACCCAGGCTCCAGTCAAGGACAGTGACGGACAGACGTGAGTTGTTAACAGCTGCAACCAGTTATCAGTAATGAGTGTAAAAAAAAACAGTTTTGGTTAGAAAACTACAAGGCAAAAAAACAGACGTTTCTATATGTTTAGGGGCATGCTGATAACACATAACTGGGTCAGCACTGATTACAGATTATAAGAAATACCTAATTTTCTACTTGGCGCAGGTGACAAGGGACACTGTGAATAACTCCATAAACAAGCATGGTCAAAACAAACCCAGTTCAGCACGTAATTCCAGTATTTCAATCAGATGCGAGTCAAAAGTACATAGATTTCTTGGTTTCACAGGATGCAAGACAAGATGCATAAAAATTTGGTTTCAAATATGACGAGTTGGAGGAAGAGAATCCAGTAATGGCAGTCTGATACTACGCAGCTTCAAAGTTTCTTAACACACAAAAATTGAAACAGAAAGAGACTAGAGTTATTAAAAACTTGGGACCAAAACATTACAGGTGCTGAATAAAATGTTCTCTGAAAACTGTTCAATTTTTTTCTGGAAGACCTCATACATTAAGAGTTCTGCCAGTCCACCATCTTGTGAGACTGACCAATACAGTTGGTTGCAGTTACTATACGAGTCAAGTTCACTCGCAGCACAACAGTCGAACGAAAATAAATAAAGTGTTCAAGTCCTAGACAGTATTGAATACATAAAGCACAAATATTGTATGTCTAATTTTTTTTTGTTGGAAATATGTGCTTACTTTCTTATAATTCATTTGCACTTTAATTGCTTGTCTTGCTTAGACTAGGCATGTATTTTCTTTGCTTATGTGTGCCACTGTTTATATTGGGAGAGATGATGAGTATGAAAAATCTGCTCAAAATGCTACTAATGTAATCTTTCATCAAAATAATGTAATTTTTATGATTTTACTTTCTCTTCATGAGTCAGATACAAATGGGTGATCCATTTCATCGTAACTAAATCAATTGCATGATGCAGTGAACTACATTGTATCTTTCTTGGACACCGTGGGCTGTATGTAAAAATAGGACTGCAATACTTTGTATATTGTTGCCATAATATTATACAAAGTCAGGTAGTTGAAAATCCTAAGTGAGATTGACATGGAATAAATCGATTCAGATTATTGAAGAAGTTAACCTCCCTACATTTAGAATGCTTAACTTTAACAAAATTTGTGATCTGAAAACTGTTTAATTTACTAAGGAAATAATGGCCAATGTCAAAATTAGTTATGACAGTAGCAAAGGTTGCTAAATAAATTAAATCAGTGGTTGAAATTTTTGAATGATTACCATTTATGATTCACTCCAATTTCGCTGCATGTGATCCAGAGTTTATATTAATAACACTTGATGATTCAAAGAAAAAACAAGAAATTTGAAACCTTATCTTGGGATTCAGTTTTGAGCTTGCTACAAACTTTTTAAAAGTTGAGTATCTGTACAAAAAAAAGCATTTACATGCATCTTTTATGTATTCATGAAATTCCACATCAGGTGAAAAGCAAAGATATGATTACTGAAAGATTGGAATAATGTGTTGTAGGAAGTGAACTATTTTGTGATTAGATGACAAAATCATACGATTTAATAAAAAAATTATTTTTATGTAATTTAGTATGAATGGCTTAGTACTTCAATGAAATTTACTGGCACCATTAAGTGTGCAACTATTTTTCCACCATTATTAAAGTTACATCTTATGTACACATATTATGTCCACAGTAGTTAACAAATAGAAACGTATTTCAATTATTTTTTTTAATGGCTTCTAATATAACATTTTTATAATTTTTAAGATAAATTAACTTACAAAATAAAGGCATGACGCTTTACAACATGCAGCAAGATAATTAATTATTATTTTTCAGTTTCCCCAAAGTTTATAAGTGCTTTAAACCATTGTTAATATGTAGATGTTCAATTTTATCAGGCACCACGTTCCTGATAATGACTTTGTAAAATTGCTACCCTCATTAAATCGAATGTGGCCAATTGTGACCCCTAAAAAAATTAACCAATTGCGTTAAATGGGTTTTTTTTTCTATAAATTGTTGTGTTTTTAGTTCTGTCTTGTATAAAACCACATGATTTTTGAATGGAATATTAATTTAAATCAATGATACCTCAGAAGACATTGGCATCCCTTTGACCCCAAAAATCTTTATACTCTGTAAAACTTATATGCTGCTTATTGTTTAAAGTCCATTTTCAGCGGCATCTTGTGAGAAAATCATTTCAATACATACATGTCTTCTAAATAAATTGATACCCTGGAAGGACATGTACGATACCTTTTTGTGACCAAATAATGCTTAAGCACCTTGCGTGATTGTTGTGGAGCTTATGGCAAGTACAGGTGGGGAAAATCAGAGGATGTGGTTTTTAATGATTAATTTTATTAAAGGTCTTAAAAAATCAAATCTTACTAACCATATTAATTCATCTCTGCCTAAAAAAATCTGGTGTTCTGATTTCCTTGTTTGAATTCCTACCTAATACATTAGTGCCATGGTGGTCACAGGCTGAACTACACTTTTTTGTCACCTCGTTCTACGGCTTTGTTGAAACTCAGAGTCCGACACGTTCTCTTATTAGATTCATGAGTCTTTTGCAACACCAACCAAGAAACTCATTTTGTCAGAAATTGCTTGTATCTTTGATCTACTGGCGTGGCTGTCCCCTATCATCCTTAAGGCCAAAACTCAGTTGCAGCCGTTACGGCTTTCAAATATTGATTGGGAATGCTTGCTTTCAGTAGGCATTATTGGGAAATGGACATCATTCAGAACAGAGCTTCCACTGCTTTCCAGTTTCGAAAGTTGCACACCCATATGTGTTGAAAGTTGCACACCCATATGTGTTATATTGTGACAGCACATTTGAGTTACACAGGTTTTTGTGGTAGTTCAGAAGTGGGATACGTGGTTGTTGTGCACCTTCCTGCAGTTGAGCAAAATGGACTTGTGAACATGAACTGAGTGTTCTCCAAATGTAAGGTGACCCCACTGAAGACTCGGTCTATTCCTCGGCTAGAACTGTGTGCAGCCATTGCTTTTGCAACGGCTCTTAATTTCGTACACACTACGCGGAATTGTGGCACTGAGCTCTGTACGAGCCTGGTCTGTGACTCGTGTTGTTCTCAGTTGGATTGCTGGTTCTCCTCATAGGTGGAAAACCTTTGTGGCTAATCGAGTCAGCCAAATTCAAGAAGCCACACCACTTGAGTGCTAGCACAATGTTGCATCTGCAGATAATCCAACTGCCTCTTGTGATGGTCTGGTTGCAAGTGGTTAGTTCTGCCTCAGTCATAATGGCTAAGTAGCATGTCTGATTTGGATTGTGTCCATAATGAAGAAAAAACTGTGATGCTAAAGGTGGATCTCCAACATGATAGTTTCAACTCACTGTTGGAAAGATGTGGTACTTTTAGAAAATGTCTGCATGCCACTGCTTATGTTCACAAGTTTATATACAGCTCTCATCATCCATCACACAAGCAGACTTCACCTTTACAACCAGGCGATGTTGGCCACACTCTGCAGACATGGATAAAGAAAATACAGATACAAGCATTTGTGACCGAGATTTCTGCCTTACTAGCTCAGCAGCCTATCAAGTCATCCTCGAGAAGACTTTCGCCTTTTGTGAATTTTGCGGCAGTACTCAGGGTGGGCGGCTTTCATAATTCAAATGTTTCCTTCAACCACAAACATCCTGCTGTTTTGCCTGTCCGTCATCACTTCAGTGACCTACTGGTTACACACGAACACAACTTGAGTCAACATTCAGGTATCCAGACACTGCAAGGTATTCTGAGGGCAAAGTTCTCGATTCTGGGTGACAAGCATGCAGTCAAACGTTGTGCATCATCACGCAACAAGTTTTATTGAGCTAAGCCCATGATTACAAGCTCGTTTATGGGAGGCCTTCCGGCTGCCAGAGTCCAGCAANGGTATTCTGAGGGCAAAGTTCTCGATTCTGGATGACAAGCATGCAGTCAAACGTTGTGCATCATCATGCAACAAGTTTTATTGAGCTAAGCCCATGATTACAAGCTCGTTTATGGGAGGCCTTCCGGCTGCCAGAGTCCAGCAAGGGAAACCATTTGCCTCTTACTGGTGTCAATAATGGTGGTNAAGGGAAACCATTTGCCTCTTACTGGTGTCAATAATGGTGGTCCATTTTTTTATTTTGATGTGTCACACTCTAGGAGCCCACTGTCTCAGAAGCTCTTGTTTTATTTTGTGTGTGTTTTGCAAGCAAAGTTATTTATCTGGAACTGGCCTCCAACCTTTCTACAGCAACATTTTTTGCAGTGTATAAGAGATTCATCAGTCGAGATGGTATATGTTCACACATCTATAGTGACTGTGGAACAAACTTCATTGGTTCCTTTCAGCAGGCTAGCTGAGCTGTGTGGCTTGCTGTCCTCACCATCACATCAGGAAAGCATCATCAAGGAAATGTCCTCTGTGAGAGTCCCCTGGCTTTTCAACCCACCCAGTGCTCCACACTTTGGCAGTCTCTGGGAAGTAAGCATCAAGTTCGTCAAGATGCACTTAGTCTGAGTGGTTGGTGAGCAATGTCTGATATATGAAGAGCTCAACACGGTCCTTGTTCAAGTGCAGGTCATTGTGAACTCTCGTCCTGTGCGCCTTCTTAGTGCTGATCCCAATAACCTCACAGCTTTGATACCTGGCCACTTTCTCACCTGGAGTCATTGACTTCTGTTCCAGAGCCAGATTTAACTGTCCTACTCATCAATCACTGGCAAAGCTGGCATCTGGTTGAGCACATCCACCAGTACCTGCAAAACTTTGTCATAAGGAGTACCTCCATACTCTCCAGCAGTGGCACAAATGAAGCAAGTCTGCACCTCAACTTCAATGGTGTGTTCCGACTTCCTTGTTTGAATTCCTGCCTATTGCATTAGTGCCCTGGTGGTCACAAGTTGAACTCAACTTTTTGTTACCTCGTTTGAGTTTTGTGAGTCCCCCCATGTTGTTATTGATTGTTTTGCTCATGTGCAGTGTGCGCGGTTCCACTTTGGTTTTGCTCTTGGGCCCAGCATCCAATTAAACTATTTTTGAGTGACTGTTGAACCAGCCCTTTATGTTTCACAACAAAACAAAATCAATTGCACATTTTTAAAAATGAAATTTATTTTATTAATTACTTTAAAACGTAGACATCCAAATAAACCAATAATCTCACATATACAATTGCTACACCCACACATGTTGTGTAAGTACATATAAACATGCAGCTTGGAAAGATAATCTTCAGCTGTCTTCGGGTGATACTTGGTGTGGAGAGCATGACCTTGTTTTCTCCCTTTCACGATTGGCGAGGTGGGAGATGGTTGCCAAGCAACCAGGGTTATGTCCTCGCACCCTCACTCACATGACAGACCAGGTCAGTTTGAAGGGTGCCAGTGGAGGGATGTCACTATGTCACCTCCCCTCACTTTCAATACACATTGCATTATGGCGAAGCTAACTCTAAATGACATTGGCTGCAGTTTTTGACCAATTTTCAAGTTTGTTAGTGTTTTTTTTGCATATTGTAGCATATCAAATAAAGGAATGACATTACTGTACTACACCCATATTTTATTGGTGCTAGTAAACATATCTGTAATCAATTTTGATTGTGATTTCTTTCATATTTGCGGAGTTTTTTCTGTTTTATTTGTAATTTTTAGAATTTATTGATGGTTTTTGAGAATGACGTCGTAAAATCCTTACTCGCAGAGGGTCTACTGTAAATGCTTTAGACTAGAAGTTAAGTTTAGGTTAGTTTAGCAAGTAAACTGTCCCACAACTAGCATTCTGGTGTCAAAAAGGTGTTAAAATAAGCCACTATAACCTGAATTTTAAATTTGCAATGGGTGGTATTAGTAATAACTTATCAGTCATCCAGGCATCAAGTAGGTGATGTTAATATCAGTTGTAATAAGTAGTGGTTATAAAAGTGTCTGGGTGGTAGTGTATTGTGGAGGTGCCAGATTCAATCGCAAGCTGTGCTAGACATGACTCCTATGACATAGGCGTGTAAAGACTGTTGCTATAGCAACTCCCCATCACGTCCCACTACTTTAGTCGACAGGAGTGACAGGGACAAGCAGGGTGACTTGTGGGAATGCAGTGCCGGAGAGCAGGAAGGTTGGCAATGTTGCAGGAACCTGTACAAGTCGCAGAAGCTGCTGTCTCTGTCCCTGGATGGGCAGCTGCCGGTGTGGCGGGTTGGGCCGCCCCCGCGGGGCAGCGCCCCGGGACAGCTTGATGGGGCACCCGCAGACCTGTTCGACGATGATGATGGCCTAGGGGCCGTGTCTGCCGCCAGCCTGCTCTTCCTCGCCTGCCTTGTCGTTGTCGCCCTTCTCATATGCCGCTTCCACCGCCAGCGTGCCCGTGCGCGCAGGAAACGTGCACCCCGCTTGCGTCGCTTTATGGCCGCCCTGCGTGTGCCTGCCGTTTGACTTGCACTGCACAGTTCCATATCATCCTCGACATGCTCTTGTGTAGGGCGGCTTGGGCTAACAACTTTATCGTCTAAGAACTGCTGATAGTTTTTAAGTCTTTTTTTTTTGTTTAAGAAATAGCATTTAAAATTTTTTACATCTGAGTTCTTGTTAAATGTTTTTTTTAATTTCTTTTTAAGTACTTATAGCATGAAAATAGTTAGTGAAAATATTTTTTGGGTCATATTTTAAGCACAAAAGTGCTAAGAGGAAAGTTGTAAACTATAGAGCATCTCATTTGTAGACTGCAGTATGCAGTGTAACTGGTATGCCTTGTGGCCAAGTACATATCATAAAATTTTAAAATTAAAGTTTTTGGGTCATGATATTTGTTCATCATAAAAATAAATTATTGGCTTATTGCAGAGTATCATATTAATTACACATTTTCTCAACCATTTCCAAAAGAAAAAAAATACCTCTCATTTTTAATTTTCTATAATTTTTTGTCACTTAATGCAAATTCTCATCACAACTCTTCGAGCTGTGGTCAAACAGCCTTGGAATATTCATATTAAATAAATCCATACTTTTAGACGCCACAAAAAATTTTTACAATGTAAACTCCTTATGGGTTAGGAAATAAAATGTATTTTTTGCATGCTCATATATAAATAAAGGTACACATAAAAACTCACTCAGTGCCCATTTTTTAATTTTTTGTAGTGTGATCAACACATGGAAGTTTCTCCTTTAAAATTAAGTATATTTTCAAAATACAGTAGAACCCTGCTGTAATGACAACTGACAATAGCACGATTAATTAATGTTATAATGAATTATCGTTGTAATTAAATATTATTCTGTAGCACCAATTCATGCAGTGTTGTTATACACTCACTTCCTGGGCACNAATTTTTACAATGTAAACTCCTTATGGGTTAGGAAATAAAATGTATTTTTTGCATGCTCATATATAAATAAAGGTGCACATAAAAACTCACTCAGTGCCCATTTTTTAATTTTTTGTAGTGTGATCAACACATGGAAGTTTCTCCTTTAAAATTAAGTATATTTTCAAAATACAGTAGAACCCTGCTGTAATGACAACTGACAATAGCACGATTAATTAATGTTATAACGAATTATCGTTGTAATTAAATATTATTCTGTAGCACCAATTCATGCAGTGTTGTTATACACTCACTTCCTGGGCACCCTGGGTTTGTTTTTTCTGAATGCTCTTATGCCTATGGAAGCTGACAAGATGACTGTGAAATACAATGTAGCACAGGGATGCCACTGATCTTTAAACAAAAATCCTTCATTCAGAGCTCAAAAATCCTTAGAAATTTTTATACTACAATTAATTATCCTTTACAGTAACTCCCAATATCAAAGGACAGAAATTCAAGTACTCACAGTCTAGTACTTGTCAACAGGCACACTTACAAAGAAAGACTAAACATTTTTCACGCAGTTGCGCAATTACGACAATTTGCACATAGAAGTTTATGGTTTATAAATTAGACAAGAACATTACATTACATGTGTAGGATTTCATTAAGCAGTAACTTGTGAGTGAAGTAAAGTTATTTAGAAAGAGGGTGGTGTTAGCAATTAATGCTCAAAACCTCACATTTTAGTTTTTTGTAACAAAAATACCGGTTAATTAAAGTTTTTTTACAAATGATTTTACAGAGGCCTACGCTTTGTTTCAGACAAAAATTAAGTTTGATAGAAGTGCTCCAAATCAACAAACACTGTAACTTACAACATTTATTTTTAAAATTGCACAAAATTATAATGTTAAAATACAGGTTGTTATAATTTGTTTTGAAGTCACTGGAATTTCTAATGTTTACACTTCACCACTGTTTTGTTTACAATCACATAGTACGTGCATGGGGTCTTTGGTAGTACATTTTTTGGGTTCATCACAACAATTCTCGTGGAATTATTAACATCTGTTTTCCACGAATTGCAACGTGTTAGCTTCAAAATCACGGGGTGTAACCTTAACCTTTTGCATAAGGCAGGCTATGAACTTGACACAAAGCTACTCTCTGCTCATTATGCACATTTATTCGTATTTTACACAACAAAAAGCAGCTAAGAGTATTATTTTTTTTTTGTTTCCCGAAAACTTACCGCAACTTTCGGTATTCAAACGAGACAGCCATTCAACAAATCTCGGGAGAATGAACACACATTCCGGCTATTAAATATCAAAACCATATATTAAAATCACAAAGATTATATCTCACTTAAATAGCAGAACATTTTGGGTCAAATAGTTAAAATATTACTGGCTGCATTCCTACAACAGCATGTTTGTGAACGAGTGTGATTTTTGGACTATGTAAACCAAAACACTCATCTTCTACAAATCAACACTTTACCAGTGTGATGCCGCATGTGAGGACGCATTCCGTACTTCACAATTTATTAAAGTGTTGTATGTTCTATTTCACCATTTGTTTTCATAAATTTATTTCTAATGAGGTGCCAGTTGCAATTTGCTTCATGTTTTATTAGTTCTTTAACAAAGCAAAATGGGCAAGCACTACTGAGAAAAATGTGGTTGTCGACTGTGTCCAACTGTTATTCGAGAGCGCACAATTGATACACAGTCACGACTACTGTCACAAGCGTAATTTAAATAATTTAATAATTATGATATTTGAAACTTGCAATGCACGTATTTATGTTACAGACTGCTCAAAGTTGGCACAAATCTTTATTGTAGTTCAAATTATTTCCGCTTGGTTGTTCATTGTACATTAAAAGTTCCGATGCTAGTATCCATATTACCTACGTGTCTATGACTCTAACTTTTCATTTTGTCTGTCTGTAAACAAACGTCTGTGCGTCGGAGAGATAAATCCTTGATATTTCCCTTAAATCCATTGATCTGTTTAGTGGTGTAAAAATCTGTAAAAACAGCAGCCTCGATACCGGATTTTCCACACGTGACAATTGTGCACATAAAGATCATTAAAATTATAATAACCGATAATTACTGACTTTTTTTTTTTTTTACTATCTCTTATTAGTAAACACACGCAACAAAGACTGAAAATAAACACATACCACATCTGCCTGAACCATTTTGATGACAACAGCTTCTAAATCTGACCTGTGTAGTTGCAGGCACGTGAGAGTAGCAGCAGCATTTTTTGTCATAATTTGAAACACAAACAATTTCAAAGGCTGGATCCTTGTTTGCTACCACCCCTTTTCCAGCTGCTTATGCGATCAATACTTCTCTCTCTCTCTCTCTCTCTCTCACACACACACACACACAAACACGCTCACGCTCTCTCACACNTGGATCCTTGTTTGCTACCACCCCTTTTCCAGCTGCTTATGCGATCAATACTTCTCTCTCTCTCTCTCTCTCTCTCTCTCTCTCACACACACACACACAAACACGCTCACGCTCTCTCACACTCTTTTGTCTGCCTCCTTCACCCATCTTCCAGCTGCTCGCATGATCAATACTTTCCTCCAAAAATACACTATTATGTTTAAGAGCATTTTGTGTAGTTAAAAGAAGTTGATATTTTTGTCGAATGTTGCTGTCGCAAGAAAAATTAGAGGGCCGCGGTGGTGTAGCCTCTCACCTAGGCAGACTGGGTTCAATTCCTGGTGGGGTCACTCCCGGATTTTCGCATCTGGGAATCATGCTGGACGATGCCGCTGGTCTGCAGGTTTTCCCGGAGATTTCCGGTTTCCCCTGGTCTTGCATTACAGCGCTGCTCTATACCGCGTTTTACCCTCATCTGCTCTCAAGACCTCAATGTTAAGAGCCGCCCAAATCTCTTCACTCGCTCAGGAGAAATTAGTACGTTTTTCTTTGCTGAAGTTCATTTCAATCCGGTAAAGAGTAAAGAGCAGCATTATCAGATAAAAGCCCTCGTATTTAGGCTATTTTTGTGACACTGGATTTTGTATGTGACTAACTAGTTTGCATGTAAGTTTCATTGTGTGACATGTTTTATTGTATAGTTGTCAAACATACAATATTGTTGGGAAACACTTAGTAAAGAGATTTTTCTTGTCTGATGGTTGCTTTTCAACTTAAATAGTGAGTTGTTGAAAAATTAAACACCCCAGAAAAGTAACATTTTGTGATATTTTTGTAGGGAGAGAACAACAGGCAGTGCTAAATATTTATGAATATATTTGAAAAGAACAGGAATGAACAAAAATATTCTAGAAATAAATTATTATATATCATGGTTTCCTATTTGTATAGAGTGGGTAATTCTGTATTGGTTTTACTTTTGTGTTTCCTAATATTCATTAACTCTATTTAATAGTGATGAATCACTGCCAGATATATCTCATTCCACTTAACATAACTTCTTTTCACGTCATTAGTAGCTGCATATATGTTACAGTGTATAATATAATTTGTAGGTGTCTTATTTCCTTATGGAAATTAAAAAATTTTAGGGATTTAGTAAAGCCATTTCCCGTGATGAAGGGAATGGCATGGGTAATAGTGGAAAGTAGTGTGGATAAGGAATGGAAATATACAGCTATGAAGAGTGTTCGACGTGCATAATGTGTTATTTTCTGTTATGCTAATATAAAGTAATTCAATTTTTTTATGTAGATGGTTTTATATTTGCGAACTTAATTCTACAACGTATAACTTCATGATGATGAGACAAACTAGTAATCTGTCAGTATCTTGCGCAATTTACTCTGTACCACAGTCTAACAATGAGATGCACTATATGCCAGTTGGATTTCGAGTGCACTTTTGTCTGCATTTGACCATACAATGTAAAGGCCATTGCTTGAAGTGTGCGGAGGCAATGTGGCATTGGATACGCACCGTACATCTACCTTGGTTATTGTTTTAACTATCCAAAATAGTTAGACATAGAGAAAAGATTGTGTGGTGAGTAGTGATAAAATAGAAATAACACTGAAATTCGTGTTAATACAGTACATAACACCAAAATAAAACTTAATTAGCAAAAATACTCACTTTTATTGGTAAACCTTTAATTATTTTTTCTAAAAAATTATATTCAGAATATTTTTGTAAGATACTAATTAGGGATGTCAAAATATCAATTTTTCTCGATTCCGATTCTTAATTCTAATTGCAAAACCTTTTACTCGATCCCACCTCGATTCCAATACCATAAATTAGGATATAGGGATTATCAACATATGCCTACAGTCAATGTATTCTTTTCAAATTTTGTTTTATAGGTCAATGTACAGACAGAAATATGAAGACAATTACAGGAAAGACTTTCTGGTGTGTTAAGTAAAGTTGATTTCATACATTTGTGTAAAATTCAGACATATCTAATTAGGCCTAACAAGTTCATATCTTGAGAACTGAAAAAGTAGTATTTTAATCAGTATTTCTGATAAATCTATGATTTATTTTAAATGAATATTTGACTTAGTATTATAAATAAAAGTTACGTTAAACAAAAGTTCTCAACTTTTCAATGCAATATTTTAAGTAAACTTATGAAGCTGAAAATAACCGATATGTACACACAAATATTGTTGCTCTTCAGTGATGAAATTTAAATACAAGTAACTTTTCATTAAGCATTGCTAAATCAGGTAAAAAAATTAAAAATAAACACAAATTTATTATAAAATAAAAAATTTTTATAAGAAAAATGAACTATTATTGTTATTCACAAATTTTTGTGTAAGAAGACTAGCATCTTAAAGCTTTCTCGATCTAGCCTGTTCTGTTTTTTGTCACATATTAACCCCGCTGAGCTGAAAAGTCTCTCTGAAAAAACTGTAGATGGTGGAGTAGGCAGATACTTCCTGGCGACTGCCCTCAGCCTCTGGCATTCAACTTTATTTTTCCAGAACAGCAGCACATCAGTGTCTCGTGGTATGACTGGTTCTCTGAGATAACTGTCTACTTCAGCAGTAGCAGACAGTACAGAATTTTCCACAATAGAGGCATCTTCCATTATGGTGGAATAACAATTCCACATAATATGCTCCTGCCCAGTCAACTGGACAGTGTTTGTACGACTAGCCTGTTGGTAAAATTATTATAATTAGAGTTACCGGTACCATACATTTTGTGCAGTTAGGAACATTACCAGTTGTTCATCAGCAATAGTTTTAAAAGAGGTATCTACACAATCCGCTGCCAGTTTCTCTCGTGCAGAATTTAGTGATGCAGGGGAAGAAAAAACAAATTCCTTGAATCTAGGATCCAAAAGTGTGGAAACTGCTCACAATGTCTTCTGCTCCAAATCACCACAACGTCGCTGGAGAGAGGCTTTCAGATCGTTTAAAATTCCTTGAATACCAGATCCGACTTGTGCAGGTTTCTCGAGTTTCTCCTTGATGCTGTTAACAATTGGAATTACCTCAGATACGCCAACTTTTGATGAACTCAACAGCAAATGTTGCATGATCAAAAATTCTCAGCATGTCAACAACATGTTCCATAAGGTTCCAGCTGTGTGCAGATACAAGGCAACTTCAAGTCCATAGCTGCTATTGATATTGCATGCTTCTGTTCACACATCCGTGACAACATGTGCAAAGTGGAATTCCACCTTGTCACTTCATCTTGAATTAGCCTGTACTTGCTACAGTTTACTGCCTCGTGAGCTGTACGTAAAACTTTGCAAGCATGTGCAGTGTGTTTGAAATGTCAAACTATTTTTTTGGCAACTTGTAATTAATGTATTTACGTGCTTTGAACTGAAAAGTGCATCCTTCAGAATCAGGTTTTAATGTATGGGCCAAGCAAGGAAGATGATGATAGCCTGACATTTCTAAGGCAGCGACGACATTTCTTCCATTGTCCCTCACGACTACAACCACCTTCTCTTGCAAATTCCACTCACTAAACGTTTTCTTTAAAAATTCAAAAAGATTCAATGCTGTGTGACTAACCTCGGGGAGAGACGCAACCTCGATACAAACATGACGAAGAACAAAATCATCAGTGGAAAAATGTGCTGTAAGACATGAAATTTGCGCCGAGTACAAACTGCAAAACGTGTAATTTGCGTCGTTTTCATCAACTGGAAAATAATTCCACACATCGCTAGACATTTTCTTTACGTCTTAAGTAAATAAAATCCTCAGTACATCAAAAACTTTATAACACTACCCACGTGCACACTTTTAGGACAAAGACAGTAACAACTTCAAGCTTAGATATAGATGTTAAATACGTACGTCACTAAGACAAAATTAAGGGTCTAAAATATTATGATAAAGGTAAATACAAAATAAAAATTGCTTCAAATATGTTGAAGCAAGACTGCTACAACTTACACCTTCCAAATATTAATCATATCACCATACTGCAATTATCCATGCTGTAAAAAACTAATGTGTGAAAGGTATAAATTTTTTATTATCCTTAAATGGATGTACCCTTATTTTAAAAACAGAAAATATATAATGCCAGCTGCCTCCATGTAGCTACGACTTTTTGTCTGCTAGTGTTCTTGGCAACTCAACCAAAACAGTTTTCAAGTACACATTTAGACTATTTGCATGAAAAGTTGCAAGTTGTTTATTATTATTATAAACAAGAAAAATGGGCAGAATTATTTTTAAAATACAGTGCCCAGGAATACAATAAATTATTAGAACTGGTTTGCAGAAGTACGATTTTAACTGTTGGCAGTACTGCTGCCAAATTAATAAAAATATAATGGCCATGTTTATTTTTACGTGTGTCTCATTTTACTATTTAGATAACGACACAGAAGCTTATATTTGTATTCTACCGCAAATAGGAAGTTAAAATTTAAAAAATGTTTAAGGGCGGTAGCTTTTTTTAAACAATTTTCTCACGTTAAGTAACCAGAGTTTTGTTTTGCAGCGACTCGTAAATATGCTACGGTAAAAGCTAACCTCATTTCGCTAACTTATAATAGTCTCAATTTCCTATTTAGATNGCGACTCGTAAATATGCTACGGTAAAAGCTAACCTCATTTCGCTAACTTATAATAGTCTCAATTTCCTATTTAGATAACACAGAAATTTACAGCATATAGTAAGTACATTTTCTTACGTGGATTAGCATACATTTGTGGTTTGCCGCGACTCGTAAATACGCTATGGTTAAAGTTACTTTAATTTTGTGATAACTTCTAAGTGTTTAGATTCTCAATTTACTATTTAGATGGCACGAAAACTTATATTTGTTATTATACCGCAAATATTAAGTACATTTTCTTTCGTACATAAGCATAGAGTTGTGGTTTGCCGAGACTTCAAATGCTCTCTGGTTAAACCTAACCTCATTTGATGATAACTTATAAGAATCAAAATTGAGGTAGTCAGACAATAGATTCTCACGATTCTCATAATGCAAAGGAATTGGGTGAAACGAGGAATCAAAGAATCGAATTTGACATCCCTAATACTAATCAAATGGAATATGTAGACATTGTCTAGTAACTTCAGTGTTTGTGCCAGAAAATGTTTTAATACCTAAAAATGTATTTATGTCTTAATTTTTATTTTAAATAAAATGTGTAGTGTTTATTATATAGTTCTTTAAATGCTACATATTACAAATTTTACATGAATGTGTTTAAATATGAATTTTTGTTAACCATATAGAGAGTTCACAAAATAAAAACCATAACNACAAATTTTACATGAATGTGTTTAAATATGAATTTTTGTTAACCATATAGAGAGTTCACAAAATAAAAACCATAACACTAAAATCTTAAAATTAAAAAAAAATATATATCTAAAAATAAAACCATTTAATCTTGTGCCTAGCTATACAGGAGTCCTGCAAGTACTGCTGCATTTCCTGATACATGTTCTACGCAGTCTCAATCCATTCTGTCTTGGCATTTACAGTTGTTTCCCATAACTTATATTTCAGATGTTTTGTCAAAATTGTAAGTCACCATGTTTACTTGTGTAAAGGATGANAACTAAAATCTTAAAATTAAAAATATATATATATATCTAAAAATAAAACCATTTAATCTTGTGCCTAGCTATACAGGAGTCCTGCAAGAACTGCTGCATTTCCTGATACATGTTCTACGCAGTCTCAATCCATTCTGTCTTGACATTTTCAGTTGTTTCCCATAACTTATATTTCAGATGTTTTGTCAAAATTGTAAGTCACCATGTTTACTTGTGTAAAGAATGACCTCAAAAATAAGACAACCCTTACATTTTTATAAAGGAAATGTGTATTCTCACATATTTATCTAAGTTGTATTTTACCTGGATTTTTATTTTGACATTTCATTAGATGTTTAACGTGACTATATATTTGACACCCATTTCGACTGTTAGGTAAGTTTGGTGGGCGCAACATCAATGAGTGAGGGTATGGGTTTCTTGGTACCAGTCACAGGTACTCTGTTAGTCAGAGTACTTTTAGAAAATTATTTTTAATTGGTACNGTTTAATATGACTATATATTTGACACCCATTTCGACTGTTAGGTAAGTTTGGTGGGCGCAACATCAATGAGTGAGGGTATGGGTTTCTTGGTACCAGTCACAGGTACTCTGTTAGTCAGAGTACTTTTAGAAAATTATTTTTAATTGGTACATTTTTCTCTACTACCGCGTTTCCTGCAGCTGCATGTCATTTTGCTTGGTATGAGTAGGTGAAGTCCTTAGCACATGCGTGGTGGCAACTTGTGGAGGGATTGGGGTTGGTTTCCATGTGTAAGGATAGGATAGCTAATGTCATCTTTCACTGCCTGTTAATAAGGTGAGAAAAATGTGTGCAGTGGATTTGTAGCATTTGTTTACAATCATTTTTCTTTATTGCCATAACAGCTGTGGCAGAAAGATATGTGACAGCGTAACTTATGTTGTGCAATAAAGATAATATTTGTGTTTTGACAGTAATCTGTGTTCATATCTGCAGTTCTGAAGAATAGTATTAATAGTAACACACCTACATTTTAAATTATTGTTTCGTGAATGAATAACATAAACTGTAAACAAACATCTCCGATAGTGCATTTAAGGTCGATTTGCTGGCCCATTTTTATGCTCATTTTGATGCTAATGTGTGCTCATGTCTGCCATTTTGAGGCACTCCTGGATTGTAAATATCGATTTACTCCACCACTATCATATGAATGATGATAATCCTAATTTCTTTCCCCCCTTTTGCTGTCTTGTGGAAATTTTTTAGCTTCTGATTTTTATCTATGAATGACATTTAGCGGCATCTTTGTGGGTATCCAAGCTTGGAATATTGGTTTCTTATTATCAAATTGTCAGGAGACAGTGTTGAAAAATAATAGTGTAGGATGTATTTTATGTAATACTGCACAAACTTACCGCCTCACCTTGTTGTCCTAGTAACTTTCACATACAGGGGAAAAAAAACTGTGTCTGGACATGAACTTGTAATTAATTTATTTGTTCACAGTTGTGTCAAAGAAAGATGGTTTCTATTTCTCCTTTCAACAATTCAGTCCAGTGTTTTTTATTATTATGTGGCTTCACAAAGGGCAACTCTATAGAGTGTAACTTGAGTAACAGAAGGCTGGCAGGTGCAATATTCTTCATCTTTAGTTTGTTCACAATAAATTTGAGGGCTCAAGTGGACGACGTCACAGCTGCAGTTAGGCTGGCTATGCTAATGCTACAACTACACCGACAGTCCTGCCCAGGCCCTTAGAGGGTATTTGTGTTGTTTTTCCAAGTACAATTCATTCCTACACACATCAAAAAAAGTTTTGCACCTTCTATTATTTGGTTACTCATGGAGGATGTTTGATGGGACAGTAGTTGCATTACAAAGAGGCGTTGGAATGACAGGCATGGAATTCTGTACAGGGTGTATTTTCATCGAAAACTTTCTCTTGGGCCGTGAGCAACAGAGTAACTCAGTAATCACGTGCTCCCAGTAAAGGTGCAGTGATGTAAGGAAAGTAGTTCTATATCTAAATGTTGTGCTAATTTTTAATTTTTTTTTAAATTTATGGTGACTTTATTAATGTAATTAAGTATGTTCATGAGTGAGAATTAACTATTGGCAACTTATACGCAGTGCTAACTAGGCAACATATTTCATAGTTTTGCTTGATTGACACATGAATAAAGTGATAGTACCCAAGAAAATTTTTAAATTTTACACATGATAGGTACGATACATAATGGGCAGAAAATAGATCCTGAGCAGGACTCAAAGTGCTCTCTAACCATGAATAATTGTGATTAATCTACAGACTTAATAGCAGCGCGAGGACAGACAAAGGAAGTGGTTCCACAACCAGGTTGATTAGATCACAATCTTACAGAGCACTTAAATTACCAATGCCTCATGTGGTAGAAAGCTTTAAAACAACAATATTAATTTGTGTGAAATTCTGAGTTGAGAGGTTTAAGCAGAACTGATATGCTAACACAAGGAGTTGTAAATGCAGGTAAGGCAGTTTTTATGTGGCAGATTATACCAGGGACAGTGTCCATAACTCCATATACATACATGGCTGTCCTTAGTGTTAATTAGAGCACATTTTATGGATTTTTTAACATCAATTTCAGTGCCTGAGTTAGTAATTTACAAAGAAAGAGTTATTTAGGCTTTAAAGGCACAGTACTAGGACTTTTTAAAATTATATCCATTTGTTTTGGCTTCAGTGTCGTCATCCTCAGAAGTAACACATTCCTTTTCATTGAAAAATTCTTTGTGATCATCTTCTGCACCCTCTGTAGCATTGGAGATGCAGCATTTTTTAAAACCTTTTACAATGTTCCAAGGAGAAATTTTTTTCCATGCAGTTGGTGAACAGTGTGTGACGGATGTTGTCAAAGATGGTTGTCCTTGAAAAGTCAGTCGTATACCATGGTTTATTTGTGTTTCTGTGGACATTGAATGCTTATTTTTTTCCAATGTGGTTAATATGTTGGTAATCCGTCAGTAGTAAGCACACAATACTGCTGGATTCATTTGATTTAAACTTTTTTTGCTCAAGAAACAGTGCATTTGTTCTGCAGTTAAAATTATCAGAATACTCTCATAAAAGCAACAGTAATGGAGAGTTTGTGTGAACAGTGCAGCACGCGTTAAGAACAACTTGCCACTCACCAGTACATTGCAACACTCATGACTGACCGATTGTGGTACAATTAATGTTACACAGACGTGCTATATTCTGTATGATAACTTGATTATTGCAACTCAAAGTACTTACTAAACATTAGTGATCTTTACAGACCAAAGTGCACTCCAAAGGAAAGTGAGGTTTTTCACAGTTTGATTATCACACTGGGAAGTTTTGTAATCAAAGCTGTCTTAAGTTATAAATTGTGCTATGATCCGAATAATGCTCTTTGGCCACAAGAGTGCAGCGATATGGTACATATACACTTGCAAGCAGGAGTGCCTGTGATATATTTTGAACATTTCTGTAGCTTAAAAGAAAATTGTAAGTGATTCATTATGTGTGTGCTTTTGCCTTGAAATGTTACAGTATGTTACCTTAACAAATTATCAGAGGTAAATTGTTTGCAATTGAATGTAAGTTCCATATTTGTCATGTTCAGGTGTTACTACAAAATTAATCAAATGTTATTTAGTGCTTGAAGCAGTATTACAGACCATGGCCATGTACTCTAGCAGGTTTATTTTTCATGTGTACTCCTAAACAAACAGTATAGTCTATTCGTGGTTTTGAAAATTCACCCCATGTATGCTGTGTTTGTATGGTTTTCTAAAAATGTCATGTATTAAATGTTTTATACTTCTGTTAACGTGAAGATATCAAATTTTTGTTTAAATTGAACATTTACATATATCTTAAGTTATAAATTTATAATATTTTGTTGTTAATTAATACAAATAAAACGGGGAGAAAATTGTGTGTTGGTAATGCCTAGTAAGAAATAGTTCTTATGCAAAATATGATTACACTTGAGTGCGCACAAATGTGGTGTACTGTTTCTTTGGTGTAATTTTCTAGACTTGGTTAAGCTTTGTTTGCAGGAGATTGGGGAATATCCTGAAAGTAGAACTTTAGCAGGGTTTCAGAAAAGTTTGAAGTAACCTTGAATGAATTATATTTGTAGGTTTGTGGACACAACACGTATTATCACACCTATCACTTTTGAAAGTTCTCCACAATTGCTACAATGATATATTGTAGATGTAATCAGTATTTGGCTAACAGAGCACTATTGAAAGTCCTGTTGATTTTATGGTTTTTACGAGGGTACAAATTAGTCTTAACAGGAAAAGGCAGGGAAATCTCCAGCCCATTCAAGAACATTCTTTTCCTGCCAGGTGTTCCAATTATCCTTCCTGAGACAAGATTTNCAGGGAAATCTCCAGCCCATTCAAGAACATTCTTTTCCTGCCAGGTGTTCCAATTATCCTTCCTGAGACAAGATTTTGGTCAAACGTATCTTTCAAATATTTATTTTCTCCTCACAAAATATTTCTTTATTAAATTAAGTTTCTAGTTATTTATGCTGTTTGTTTTTGCAGTGACTAATTAACTTTGATATGGATGGTGATGTTAATCATATTAAAACATAAATAATATACAAAATACACCACTATTGCCGATCATAATCTGTATTGCTAAAAAATTATTGTAAAAATCTTTTTCTTGTTAGATTTGTATTATTGGTTCTAAATATTTTAACTTAATAAATATGCTGGAATACATAGGTTATTAGATACAACTTACACCAATGTTATATTTTAACAAATAACATGCAAATTATTTTAGTTTTCAGTTATACACCAGTGTGTCTATATCACAGAAGGGTTGAGACCACTCTGAAGTCTCCTCTCCTCCCATCTAAAACTTTAGTTTGCGCCATGGGTTCCACAGCTGCAAGTAACAGCATTGTCCTGGCTCGAATGACGAGTAGATACGTCTGTTAAGTGACTGCACAGTTGGTTCAAAGTAAAAACTACNCAGCATTGTCCTGGCTCGAATGACGAGTAGATACGTCTGTTAAGTGACTGCACAGTTGGTTCAAAGTAAAAACTACTACAGCATTTCTTGGTTTACTGTCTATTAATAAAATGTAAACAGATTTTTAACTTCATGCTTTTAATAAGGAGGCGCTTGAAATGCATTGCAGTGAGTTGGGAAATATTTCACGTATGCCTAATGTGCTAATTTACGTAAAGAACACACANCGCTTGAAATGCATTGCAGTGAGTTGGGAAATATTTCACGTATGCCTAATGTGCTAATTTACGTAAAGAACACACACTTCAGACGAGTACGGAAAGACGTTATGCACACTAGCAATATTATTTCTAAGCCCTCCAACATGCCTAAAAACAGTCTTTTTACACTGCTGTATCTCAAAATACGCTAATTGGGTANATTATTTCTAAGCCCTCCAACATGCCTAAAAACAGTCTTTTTACACTGCTGTATCTCAAAATACGCTAATTGGGTACAAGCAATACTGAAATATAATACTGCATTGAATTTTGCTACAGGCTTTCCACCAATAGAACTTTATGGTCACTGCTTAGAGTTCAATAGATAAAACGGTTCGGTGGACAGGCTACACGCCAGTTCGGTGCCTTGCACCCAGCGGCGATGTGGCCCTTATCGCGACCTTTTTTCTTTAGGGACTAGCTCTAGCCAGGCAGGGCCCTTAATACAGAAAACTAACTTATCCTAATAAACTTCCAACAAGTGTGCACACNCGAGTGCGCACTCATTTACAGGCAGCTAGTTCTTTCAACAGTGCTCAAGTAACCAAAAACCAGGCTGTAATTATGTTTACAAAGTTCAAGTATCAAGGAAATCATTGCAGATCTCATAATTACGCCTTTTAATAAGTCTCCTGTTTTTTTTATTCAACTTTCAAAGCATGGTTTTTTTTTAGTCAAGTGGGGTTGGATTATTTCATACACATAGAAGAAAAGTGTTTGTGTTAACTTAAACATGACTGGTAAACATACTAGGTATGTGTTTCTAATCTATCTGTAGTCACCAGACGGACTACTTGACAAGGTATTAACATATGATATTATTCTAGCTGTAACAAAGTATTCTATAATGTATGTTACTGTGCTGTAGGTATCAAATTTGACCGTTTGTACTGCAAGGTTTAATGGTATTGTGTCATCTGTCTTGTTCCTTGTGTATTTTGCTCCACATGTGGTCATTGTGATAAATTTGGACTTTTGAAACTAAGTTCCGGAGTGAAAAGCAACTTGTTCAATATGTCAGATGAACTTGTTTGCATGGCGTAGAGGCACATGTGCTGCAAGACTTGTATTAGTAATCTTATAAAAAAGGGAGAAAGATACAAGTACTTACAGATTAGTTTTATAGAAAAACATGCCCACAGATAGTTGAATAAAACATTTTAATGGTTGAAAGCGCAGTACTGACACATCTGGGATTGGAGCTGCTGCTTTAGCAGCAGGTGTTAATGGCACAGTTGTGCAGCTGCTAGGTTTACTGGCAACAGCACGCAACAATGTTCCATCACTTGCAGCTTAAGGAAGCTGTTTGAAGCATTAAAACGTTGCAATTGTCCATCCTCACACCTTTATTCCAGGATTTTTGCACGCGAGAATTGTGCCGGACGATGCCGCTGATCGGCAGGTTTTCTTGTGGATCTCCATTTCCTCCTCCCTTGCATTCCGGTGCTGCTCCATACTTACCTCAATTCACTCTTATTGGCTCTCATGACCCCAATGTTAAGACCCTCAAAAACCTCTCTACNAGCAGTATTACAGACCATGGCCATGTACTCTAGCAGGTTTATTTTTCATGTGTACTCCTAAACAAACAGTATAGTCTATTCGTGGTTTTGAAAATTCACCCCATGTATGCTGTGTTTGTTTGGTTTTCTAAAAATGTCATGTATTAAACGTTTTATACTTCTGTTAACGTGAAGATATCAAGTTTTTGTTTAAATTGAACATTTACATATATCTTAAGTTATCAATTTATAATATTTTGTTGTTAATTAATACAAATAAAACGGGGAGAAAATTGTGTGTTGGTAATGCCTAGTAAGAAATAGTTCTTATGCAAAATATGATTACACTGAACACGCACAAATGTGGTGTACTGTTTCTTTGGTGTAATTCTCTAGACTTGGTTAAGCTTTGTTTGCAGGAGATTGGGGAATATCCTGAAAGTAGAACTTTAGCAGGGTTTCAGAAAAGTTTGAAGTAACCTTGAATGAATTATATTTGTAGGTTTGTGGACACAACACATATTATCACACCTATCACTTTTGAAAGTTCTCCACAATTGCTACAATGATATATTGTAGATGTAATCAGTATTTGGCTAACAGAGCACTATTGAAAGCCCTGTTGAATTTATGGTTTTTACGAGGGTACAAATTAGTCTTAACAGGAAAAGACAGGGAAATCTCCAGCCCATTCAAGAACATTCTTTTCCTGCCAGGTGTTCCAATTATCCTTCCTGAGACAAGATTTTGGTCAAACGTATCTTTCAAATATTTATTTTCTCCTCACAAAATATTTCTTTATTAAATTAAGTTTCTAGTTATTTATGCTGTTTGTTTTTGCAGTGACTAATTAACTTTGATATGGATGGTGATGTTAATCATATTAAAACATAAATAATATACAAAATACACCACTATTGCCGATCATAATCTGTATTGCTAAAAAATTATTGTAAAAATCTTTTTCTTGTTAGATTTGTATTATTGGTTCTAAATATTTTAACTTAATAAATATGCTGGAATACATAGGTTATTAGATACAACTTACACCAATGTTATATTTTAACAAATAACATGCAAATTATTTTAGTTTTCAGTTATACACCAGTGTGTCTATATCACAGAAGGGTTGAGACCACTCTGAAGTCTCCTCTTCTCCCATCTAAAACTTTAGTTTGCGCCATGGGTTCCACAGCTGCAAGTAACAGCATTGTCCTGGCTCGAATGACGAGTAGATACGTCTGTTAAGTGACTGCACAGTTGGTTCAAAGTAAAAACTACTACAGCATTTCTTGGTTTACTGTCTATTAATAAAATGTAAACAGATTTTTAACTTCATGCTTTTAACGAGGCGACGCTTGAAATGCATTGCAGTGAGTTGGGAAATATTTCACGTATGCCTAATGTGCTAATTTACGTAAAGAACACACACTTCAGACGAGTACGGAAAGACGTTATGCACACTAGCAATATTATTTCTAAGCCCTCCAACATGCCTAAAAACAGTCTTTTTACACTGCTGTATCTCAAAATACGCTAATTGGGTACAAGCAATACTGAAATATAATACTGCATTGAATTTTGCTACAGGCTTTCCACCAATAGAACTATATGGTCACTGCTTAAAGTTCAATAGATAAAGGGTTCGGTGGACAGGCTACACGCCAGTTCGGTGCCTTGCACCCAGTAGCGATGTGGCACTTAATGCACATGCCAGTGTGGTCCTTATCGCTCCCTTTTTTCTTCAGGGACTAGCTCTAGCCAGGCAGTGCCCTTAATACAGAAAACTGACTTATCCTAATGAACTTGCAACGAGTGCGCACTCATTTACAGGCAGCTAGTTCTTTCAACAGTGCTCAAGTAACCAAAAACCAGGCTGTAATTATGTTTACAAAGTTCAAGTATCAAGGAAATCATTGCAGATCTCATAATTATACCTTTTAATAAGTCTCCTGTTTTTTTATTCAACTTTCAAAGCATGGTTTTTTAGTCAAGTGGGGTTGGATTATTTCATACACATAGAAGAAAAGTGTTTGTGTTAACTTAAACATGACTGGTAAACATACTAGGTATGTGTTTCTAATCTATCTGTAGTCACCAGACGGACTACTTGACAAGGTATTAACATATGATATTATTCTAGCTGTAACAAAGTATTCTATAATGTATGTTACTGTGCTGTAGGTATCAAATTTGACCGTTTGTACTGCAAGGTTTAATGGTATTGTGTCATCTGTCTTGTTCCTTGTGTATTTTGCTCCACATGCGGTCATTGTGATAAATTTGGACTTTTGAAACTAAGTTCCGGAATGAAAAGCAACTCGTTCCATATGTCAGATGAACTTGTTCGCATGGTGTAGAGGCACATGTGCTGCAAGACTTGTATTAGTAATCTTATAAAAAGGGAAAAAGATACAATTACTTACAGATTAGTTTTATAGAAAAACATGCCCACAGATAGTTGAATAAAACATTTTAATGGTTGAAAGCGCAGTACTGACACATCTGGGGTTGGAGCTGCTGCTTTAGCAGCAGGTGTTAATGGCACAGTTGTGCAGCTGCTAGGTTTACTGGCAACAGCACGCAACAATGTTCCATCACTTGCTGTTTAAGGAAGCTGTTTGAAGCAGTAAAACGTTGCAATTGTCCATCCTCACACCTTTATTCCAGGCGAGTCATTCCAGGATTTTCGCACGCGAGAATTGTGCCGGACGATGCAGCTGATCGGCAGGTTTTCTTGTGGATCTCCATTTCCTCCTCCCTTGCATTCTGGTACTGCTCCATACTTACCTCAATTCACTCTTATTGGCTCTCATGACCCCAATGTTAAGACCCTCAAAAACCTCTCTACTTCACTTCGTCCTCACACAGAAATGTGATCCAGAACACTACTAACGGGTTCACAACATTTTATGGACTNCTTCACTTCGTCCTCACACAGAAATGTGATCCAGAACACTACTAACGGGTTCACAACATTTTATGGACTGTTGTACTGCATCAGGCAGAAGCATCGTAAAGTATACCGAATATGTTAAGTTGTATGTCCAGCATGTTTTGCAAGCTCTTGTTCTAATCTTTAGTCTGGTGAATCCACTTTTCTGCATTGGAAGTATACCTAACCCTGTCATATACTGAATGTGTACACATTTACATATAGGGCCTCATGCCGTGTCAATAGTTTTGTTGCATTGACTTGTACAATAGTTCTTGTCGTGGAAAGTCTCAAGAGTAGTTACGCGTATGCAGTGACAAGTTAATACAAAAAATCTACGTCTGACAGCGGCATTATGTAACGACCAGCAGACGCGACTTTGCTTCCTCCTCCATTCTTCTTCCCCTCCCCCAAATTTTTGGGTTGCAGGAGGGAGTTAGTTCCTACCAATCAGTGCACTACTTCACTCCTTGTCGCTCTCTTTCATCTACCNTCTATGCACCCTAAGTTAAACCTGTCTCTTGCCCCTCTGTCCGCTTCCTTTCTTCTCCTGTCTCCACTCCCTTTCCCATTCATGTCACTGATCAATAAATTCCTCCATTGCCAGCATCTCCGTAGTGAAGAAGGGACACTGCGGTTTTTTGAGGGGTGACATTCCAGCACGGCGCAAAAAAAAAATACCAGCACGTCACTGCATAAAACAAAAGAAAGCCGGTCAGTAGTTAGAAAAAAAAATGCCCACCACAATTGTTGGCGCAGCAGTTTCCATTCTTCTTTTAACTTAATTAAAGTATTTTCCAAACATATCACAATCACCACACATCAATGTAAAAGAAGAATAATTTGTTACATACTAACAGGTGCCACAAATTGTTGGTGCAGTTTTATTTTTAAAAAAATTCTTCCTGATCTCTTGTTGCAAAAATTATGGTGCACACTATACACAAGTAAATACGGTATAAACAATGTAGCATTGTTTAGCAACTGTTAAGACGTAATCATGCTTTTCTCCTTACACATGACCTTGCAAGTGGCAGTCTTCCTACCCCCACAACATAACAGGAGCAGTAGACTGCTAGCATATTGCAGCCACCATCCCCCTCCCCCCTTCTATTTACTTACTGCACTTTTTCCAACGTACCACTATTTTCTTGGCCTCGACTAGCTCTTCTGCCATACTATCTTCCTTATCCCTCACAATACCCACCTGCTCCGCTTTTCTACCTTCGGCCGAAGCGAGTATCGCCATGTGATACAGACTAACAAAGGCTGGCTTGGGCGTGGCAAGTGGGTGAATTTCACTTGCGATACGTGTTTAAACATTTTAAAAATACAAGTTTACAAATGTTTGTATTGCTATAGCGAAAGGTTTCATTAACAGATTTGTGTTCTAAACTAAATTAAGTACCTTTCAAATGATAGGGAAAATGATGGTGCATTTAAAAGTTATCACAACAGTGGACGTGACGCTATAGGCCATACTCAATATAACGCAGTTCCACTGTATGCCTATAAATACCCATCATTTTATAGTTTTATTTTGCTGCTGTGGGACATGTAGTGTTGGGTAAACACTGAACCTGGCGCATGTCTACGCAGGGAGCCAGTGATGTGAAACAGCAAACCATGGCTGGTAGAAAGTCTTGCAAGAAGCATTTAAGGGACACTGCAGAAATTTCCAAATGTATCATGAATGGCTGTGTNAAGCATTTAAGGGACACTGCAGAAATTTCCAAATGTATCATGAATGGCTGTGTGAACCACTTCCTCATGTTTCCACTATTGTGGGCGAGTGCTCGGCTTACAGCAGGGTTTACACAGTGGCATTGTTGCATATGATTTTCTGTGCAAATGCATTGTTTCCATTCCAAAATTATAATACTTTTTATTTAGCGCATGAAAATTAAACACTGCTNTAGACACTTTTATGACTGGGAACTTAAAAATTTTCCTTTTATGGTTGTCATATAACATTGGTTTCTAATGTGTTATTATTGGGTGTGAGAGCAACACTATTGTGGATGAAATACTTGCACAATTTTGGTAATTGTTTTATACAGAAAATTCTCTTCAAGGATGAAACCAAGCAGATATGCCAATAATGGTAATGATATTTGACTAAGTGGCCACACTCGATCATCAGTTGTACATACAGTAGACCCTCAATTAAGCAGACCATATACCCACTAAAAAGTTTTCTGCAAAGTGAAATCAAAACATTAATTTCTATACCGGTTAATTAATAAATCTTCTTAAAATACACATGACAATATACTAACACATTTTTTTCTCTCATAATGTTACACACTAGCAAGTTGTTATGGTTTACAATATGGTGCCCTGTGTTGATGTTAGTCGCAAAATTCCAAGTGGTTTGAGATTTAATAAATGTTCCTAACTTCGTATAACACAAGTAAGAATTTTTAAAGGCACAACTATGTTAAAGACTTGTCTTTTGTGCCAACATACATGGTATGTCTGTGGGTGGAGAAGGACTATTATGGTTTATTTTTCTGCGCTGTGAAAGACAAGTGTATAGTGAGTTTGGCTAAAATTAAAAATCCAATGCTTACTAAGGACTTAAATTTTTTTAAAACAATCCACACATGCAATAAACATTAACTGAAAACAATAGGCCCACTGTTATTATGACAACTTCAACACGTGTATATTTAAGTGTTTGTTTACAATTTTTTTTTTCTAGCAGTCTCTTATATTCGATGTTCATTAATATAACGTCAGCTAAATTGAGGGTTCACTGTATTTGCAACTGTGTGGCACTTGTATACTACATGTTGCATTTTGCCAACAAAACATATGTGCGAGTAGTGCAGAGTGAACCAGCTGAAAGCCAAGCCTGTTTCCTACCTTGTACCTTTGTAGCACTGATGCCTGCATGGTGTACCACACAGATTGCAGAACATATATGTCATCAGGCAGACTACGTTGATTATATCTTCATGTTTGTTATGTGGTGCTATATTTTATATTGGAATTATACATATTTTAGTTTATAATTGGACTGTTGTTATTCCTTACCCTCCTGCCATATTCTAAGAACACTACTTTCTTACATGACAAACATTGTAGACATTGTGTCTACATCCAAGTCCCACTTATTGCAGCAGCAATTGTTAAGTTGTCAACAAAAATATAAAACTAAGAATGACTTTCAAAAGATTAAAAAAATATATATATTAATTTATAGTAAGTAGCCTACAGTCTTCAAGTGTATTCAACTCATATGTACTGTTACTGCCAAAAAAATGTATGGCTACTAGACACTGAGCAATGGAATAAAACATATCCTAATCTTGTACTGTTGAAAAATCAAAATATCAAAATCTGCAAGAAAGTCATTATTATATATTTAGATACCTACAAAATTTATAAAAACTAGCATACTCCATATATCCAGTCCCATTTGGCACCAAGACCACACAGTGATTTCAACTGGTGCCTATCAACATTTGGCCCCTTCCCTTTCCTCCTCCAAGGACCCTTGTCAATGTCAGGCTAGATGGTGGTGGCATTACGGCCTCAGAGCAAGAGAGTTGAGCCACTTTCACTGCTTACAAGGAATGTGTGCAGTTCTTCCAAAATGACATGTCAGCTGTGGCACATACGTCAGCCCAACTCCCGCACGTGATAAATGCGTTATGACATCGCCGCACATGTCAAAATTAGAAAGGCAAAGAAACATGAATTTTCCGAGATAGAAAATACACTCTGTATTTGTGGTGTGTTATGGTTGGTCACCCTCCTATTAAACAGCCTTCCACTGTTGTGTGTCTGGCACGGCGTCTTGTTCGCCTAACACAAAAAAAAAGGAGGGAGGGAGGGAGAGAGAGAGATAGGCAGCGTGGGAAAACTTCCAAAAGGCCGGCACAGCTCTGCAACTACTCAAATGGGAATGTAAATTATTCACAATTTTTGCATAAGATTCGAAGTTCGAATGTGAATAATTCGTAAATTCCTCTCTGCAACTATTTGAATACACGCACTCCCTTATTAATGATACAGGCTGCTGGTTTTGATACTAGTTTCGGTGGAAGAAACACTTAGTGAAAACCTTCGACTTTTCACTCAAAGATTTTTTCATTCGAAGATGAAGTCGAAGGTACAAAAGACTTCGAAAATGCGAAGCTTCGCACACCCTTATCATTAACTGGCATAAATAAAGTAATTTTAAACCATTTTTGAGAGGTGGTAGGTTATGTATTTGTAGTAATTTGTTTTTGTTGCTTCGATTCTTGGACTTTCGATACTAGATACCCTCGATTCTTGAAGAATTGTGGAAGTGTGTGACATCCCTTGTAATAACACATCTTTTACAAGTGATATATGGCCTATATGTACAATATAAAGTATCTGTGTGTTAGTAATGGGCACTCGTGTAATGTCAATGGCATCTATTGCGAGAAATATTAATGGGCTGAATAAAATGTTGCCTTTGCTTACTTGGTCTGTTGCAGTATAATTTAAGTTAACTTCACTGATGGCATATTTGTTCTGTCAGCGGTGGAAAAATATGGTATTGGAAGGTTTCGATCCTGAAAATAGGTCAGGGAAAATGGTGGAGATTCTGCCTGGAAAACAGGGAAAAGTCAGGGAATTCCAGTGGACATCCTGTTAAACAATTGAATTTCCAGAACATACTTGGAAGGAAGGAAGGAAGGAAAGAACATCTACGAACATCACGACAGCTCTTCTCCAATTGCTAAGGCAACCTGAACTACAACTTTAGAAAAAGCAAAATCATGACAAATACACATACTAACACAGCCAAAACGTCTGAAATGCTGAAAAACGATTACATTTCCTCGCAAAACAAAAGAAAATTAACCAAATGTCCTGATTAAATCAGTATTTAAATGCATCATTCCCATGTGTCACTTTGGCAAGATTGCTTAGTTTCCAATGCATCTGGCTCATTCACAGTGACGAGCCATGCTAATTGTAGTAGCTGCATTAGGACATCTACAGTTTACCACCCTTATGTCGTATAGTATACGTATAAAGCCAGCAAAGAAAAGGGCAATGGACATGTATACCCCATTCACGATTACTTCACACTATTCTGAAGCCCTGCTAAAGTTTTACTTTTAGTTACTGATAATGTATCCTTCAGCTACATGTCAACATAAACAAAGCCTTGTGATTTTTAAATTTTAACTGTCAAATGCTTTGTTTACTGTTTTCAGCTGTTCAAAGAATTCTGTCATATTTCAAAAACGATTACATACGTATGTATGTTAACAATTTAGGCCTATAACCATATGTAGGGCAGCTTTATGACTTATTAACAATGTCTGTATTAACTATAGTTCTTATAGTTATTATTTTACATATTGGTAACATATTTGTGTTACACACAATATAGAACATTACACTTAATACACGTTAATATTTTGCTGTGACTGTTTAACCCTGTTGCTACTGTAGGGGAAAGAACTGTATTTACCCAACCTGTTCTTATTGATATGTGTTGGATTATTTCGTTAAAAGGACAGCCTCAGTTGGAATAAATTTTAAACAAAGGAGCAACCAGTTAAATGAAAAAGACTGCAAATTCAAGCACGCAACTTATTTTTTGTACATAGCAGCAACAAACTTAAAAGACTGCGGTGAAATTGCACACAAGTAGTCATACCATAACCTTTATTCTGCTCATATTTCTTAAAATAAGCACTTTTTAGTATTAAATTATTTATTTTAAATTTTCTGGCTGGGCTTAGTAATTTGTTGAGATTATGGCAAACATTCAAATCACAGAACCATAAGCACATTACACAATTGTGTTTCACAAACACCCCGAGGCAAAGTTACAAAGTTGTGATAAATAAACAGACATGACTTTCAAATAATTAGTCATAAAACACTTTATGGTTAAAACATATAAATTTGGCACATCCAGTATTTGCAATCACACACACACTGGCCCAGCGTAACGACTACGACGCAGACACAACAAAACCCTTCCACACACAGCAGACACGGCACGCGTTACAGTATATTTATTCATGCCAAGGAAAAACAGATTTATTACATCATAACTTGCCTAGTTAGATTTTAAAAAAAAAATGTAAAAATTTGATGAAGTAATTTTAAATATTTTTCGTACAAAGAAAAATTAATACTTCCTTTAGCAAAGCTCAACACGCCATGTTAAGTCTCACCACTTCTGCCAACTTCAGATTTGTAAGTTTGTAACCGTCCCGCCATCACATATAGACTTTTGCTGTAATAAGTATAAAATATGCTAAAATTAAACACATGTATAATTTCCCTGCTACTGCTAGCGCTGCAAAACTTTCACAAGAGAGAAGAGCGACAGGCTCAGATCCGCCTGTTAAAGTTTCTTCCTCAGACAAAAATAAAAAAAAACGTCACTAGGGCCTACGCGCCGTATTTTGCGCTGATATCTTTAACAGTACCGATGTAATACGTTTCCATCAGAAAAACAGGTGGATGTGCTACTCCTAGGGTGATTTTTTCAAAGGTTTGTTTCAAAACATTTGAAGAAACCATGAACCAACTATAATAAGTTAACATTTAAGTAATAAACTTTTTTTTTTTTCCTGCAAGAAGCAAGTGAACATTGAGTTCACGCTCACTCAAAGTTGCATGCAATGCTGCATTTAGGCTTTCTTTTGGTCACAAGGGGAGAAACTATATGTCCGTCACCGCCTCTTGCAAAAGTCAAAATATTAAAATTAATTAATATTGTATTGAAACAAATTTTTTGCTTTAGAAACAATAGAACATTGATGTAATGTTTGAGTTTTTTGGAGTCAAAGTCAATATAAATGAATAAAATTTGATCTTGGAGGCATGTAGATTTTACAAGCCTATTTATGGGAACCAAGAAAACTCAAAAGATTAATATTTGACTGTACTTAACAAATATGTGTAATTTTGACAGGAAGGCCATTCAAAAAAAGCCTCAGTAAAATTTTGATACATTTTTGTATATAGAGGTTGGGGGTCACTATATACGTATATAACCCCTCAAAAATCAAAATCAAATAGTAATTCTAGGAGGGAACACAAACACATCACCTATGTTTCCCTCTTCCCCTAACTATGGTGAAATCCCTTTTCCACACTTTTTGATGAACCAGATAAAATGTTGAAAAAAATAGCAAAGTGTAAAAATAGGGCATTACATGGCATCAAAGAAAATATGCGTAAAATACAAGAAAATGTAAAAATGGGATTTACTATACAGAAATATCTTTGACAGATACAGTCAAAACTCCCTGTAGAACTAGGGAGGAGGTGGCAAAAAAAATTTAAGGAAAGCAGACAGAAGCACCAACAGCTGCCAGCCAGCATTGAAGAGTGCAGTCACAAGCTGGCCAGCGGGATGCAAGGGCGGGGGTAGACTTGACCCGCACACAGGTCGGAGTGCAGGTTAGATACGACACGCCAGCGGGTGCCATGGCTCTCTAGCCTGTTGAGGTGCTGGCAGCGGGCTCTCAGCTCATCCACCGTCCCCGCAAGTGTTTCCACAAGCTGCCCGGCCTCCAGGTTTTCCTGCCCAGAGTACATGTCGTCACCTGCCACACCACCACCACAACAGTCATAGTAAGAGCCATCCTCTGGGCTGAGCTCATCTGCTTTCATCTATAGTTCTGCTGACAAATATTTTCTAACAGAATATACTAATTTAAGTGTGCAGTATAAAACATAAAAAAAATTAATTGCTTGCTACTGTGACAAATTGTGTGTATCTGATATCGTTATACAGTGGACAAACTGTAGACACACCTGACAACTAACTTCACTCCATGAACACTATGTCAGTTTGCAAAACCCAGTAATTAAAGAATTGTGATACAAGCTGGCTTACAAAATCATGATGACAGGTCTGGAGGGAGCCACAACTGAAGTTGCCATGTATGTGTGGATTTTAGTACCGGGACAAGAAAACTACTGGTTGGGGGCAAGGGGGATGTGTGCACATGTGTGTGCGTACACAGTGACAACTGAATGGCCATGCTTGACCTTGACATGTAGTACTCATCACAGCTTGCTGGCTTACTCCATCCCAAGTGGCAACATTACCGCTGTGAGTCCCAAGTCACCTAATGACTCTGGGACATGCATGCTGTGGTAGGAAGGAATAGCTGAATGTGGGTGGTTACAGGCACTCAGACACCACCCTAAATGTTGGCGTGGTGAGACTGGGAGGGTTGTGAGTGGTAGAAATACTGGGCAGTGGTGACTGAGGCGAGATGCCCCTGCCCCAAGCTCTGCACAGCAGTGTTACATCTTACATCTTTGTGCACTTCAACTCAGAACAAGGTGATCTGGCAGTTAGGACCCAGATGCTAGCAGGGTTAATTTGAAGAATTTACAGACAGCATGTATGATATTTTGACATATTAGGCTTTCTGTTTCAATAGTAAAGTGTTCTATAAAAAGAGGCTTTGTTCTGTGTAATAAGAAAATATGAAACATTTAATTTCAAACATTAACTTGCACACAGTTAGTAATATTCACGATAAGTAATGCACAGTAATTCCTAATAACCTGTGTTAATACTTCAACTGGTAACCAATTACATTTTTTTTATACACATGAAAACTGCCTATTGCTGTAACAGGAGCATTTTTATAGTAACAATGCTGCAGTGTCACTTGAAAGATGCGCAGATACCAGTTACTATGACCATGGTTTAGTCTGTCTCATGTATGAGTGAACTTTTATGAATGTTGTGAAGGAACCCCTTTTTACAGCTGTTTAATGGATACCGTAGTGTATCCCCTCACCACAGATGAGACACATACTGCTTTAAAACGGCTATAGACAAATGCTCAAATGGCAAAAATATCCACAGCATTACTTGCAATCAGATGTTACAGATAAGAATCACATGCTATAGTTCATTCCTGGTTTCTTCAGATGTTTTGAAAAGGAACCTTTGAAAAGACACCCTAGGAGTAACATGTCAACCTGTTTTTTCAATAACTTGTATACCACAAATATATCACACTGTGATTAACTTTAAAGTATTGTATTCCTGAATAAATGAAACTCAAAATTAGTATCTTCTATAACTTGTAATATTTATTTTGTATTCAATACAAATTAAAAACAATGAGAGCAGCATGTTTTGGCAAAAGTTGAAAATATCAGCTAGTCGTAGCAGGAAAATTATACGTGTTTTCGATTTTAGCATATTTCAAACTTATTACAGCAAAAATAATGATTTTTGGATTTTTAATTTACAACTGAAAAGAGATTTTAATACTTATTATAATATATTGTACACGTTGTGTTTTTTAAACCTATCCAGGCAAGAATGTTGTGTTAAATCTGTGTTTCCATAGCAGTAATAAATGTACTGTAACCTGTGTCGTGACAGCAGCATGTGAAAGGGTGTGACTGCGTCGCGGTCGTTACGCTGCCCCGGTGTGTGTGTGATAGCAAATATTGGATGTGCAAAATTTATACGTTTTTAACAGTGAAGTATTTTTATGACGAAGTTAATTATTTAAATTCACGTCTTTTTATTTATAACAACCTTATAACATTGCCCTAAGTGTTTGAAACACAATAGTGTAATGTGCTTATGTTTATGTGATCTGAATGTTTGCCACAATCCCAATAAATTAGTAAGCCCGCGCAGAAAATTCTAAATAAATAATTTAATAAGCCTAGTCAAAACCAAGTATCTATGCAAAGAATATGAGCAGAATAAAAATTACGGTAGGCCTATTTGTGTGCATATTCACCACTATCTTTTACGTTTGTCGCTACTAAGTATGTACAAAAAAATAAGCGCAACGAGTTGCACGTTCGAATTTACTGTCTTTTTAATTTGACTGGTTGCTCCTTCGTTTTAATATTTGTTCCAACTGAGGCCGTTATTTTAACGAAATATCCCAAAACTCATTAATAACAAGAGGTTAAATACTACAGTTCTTTCCCCCACAGTTGTAACAGCGTTAAAACAGACGCTGAAAAATATATTATCATGTATTACAAATATGTTAACAATGTAAAATACTAACCGTAAGAACTATCGTCAATACAGACATTGTTAAAAAGTCAAAAGAAGTCAAAAGTTGACCTAAATATGGTTATAGGTCTAAATTGTGAACATTTGTACGTTATGTTTTTTTTTAAACATGACAGAAAACNGGTTAAATACTACAGTTCTTTCCCCCACAGTTGTAACAGCGTTAAAACAGACGCTGAAAAATATATTATCATGTATAACAAATATGTTAACAATGTAAAATACTAACCGTAAGAACTATCGTCAATACAGACATTGTTAAAAAGTCAAAAGTTGACCTAAATATGGTTATAGGTCTAAATTGTGAACATTTGTACGTTATGTTTTTTTTAATATGACAGAAATCNTAAACATGACAGAAAACTTTGAACAGCTGTAAACAGTAAACAAAACATTTGACAGTTAAGACGTAGAAGTCACATGGCAGTGTTTATGTTTACATGTAGTGGAAGGATACGTAATCAGTAACCAAAAGTAGAAATTTAGCAGGGCTTCAGAAAAGTGTGAAGTAATCGTGAATGGACTATAGCACATTACCTGGCAAAAGGAAGATCATGCCATCATCACAGGCGACATGCAAGGACATCCACCGCTGTGTGGGACAAGCGTCCCGCAGGACAGCGAAGTGATGCAATCTCTCTACGGACTGGAAGTTCTGCAGCCGTGCCATCTCATACAGCTGCGGTATTGGGACTGTGATTTCTCCCGCATCTGCCAGCCGCAACATCTCGTCCGGGGCCAGCCACTGCCATCAGACATGTGACAAACTGTTCAGTGTGCCTTCAACACAACTCACATGCTACGCTCAATGTCCCAAATGATCAGTATTTGGCTTCATTTCCTACTTAATTGGACTAGTGTTTTCATGTGCTGCTAGAAATCAGAAGTTTATATGCTTGCTTCTAATAACTATGTGTACTAAGTTTATTTCTCTGGCAATTGTTCACTTTAGTAACGTATATTATTTTTCATTGTCACATTAATTAGTATACAAATTAACTGCTCGCTTAATTTTCTGATTTCATTTTGTTGTACAACACATGTATATGTCTTTCACTCTGTTGTTTTTTAATGTGTTTAGAAGGCCCTAGTTTCTGAGTAGTAGTTGATCCGTTGCCATGATAACTAAGTGATGTGAAGAGTAATTCTTGCCTCTAGCACTCTCGTGATAGGTCAGTTTTTCGACAGTGCTATTTAATTAAGTTTTTTAATCAAATGTTTTTAGCCATTTTGGTTTTCAATGGCAGGACGCTAACCTGCAGGGTTCAGCCTGCAGAGAATTTAATTTAGTTTTAATATAAAGACACAAGTTCGTACCTGGAAAAAAATCATCTCGAAGGAGACGAAGACGCTAAAGCAAGATTAATAACAAGCAGGCATGTATCTGTCACCGTCTGCATAATTTTACAGATTTAATTAGGTAGAACAACTGTAGTGTGCTTAAATTTGCTGGGACTGTATTAGCACTATACGCCCAAGAGCCTAATTACGGAAGCCTGCGATGAGATGTCCTGCTGCATCCAGGGGGATGCTACTGCCGACGACAAGATCGTCCAGAACTGCAAGAACATCCGAATTTCTTCATTTTAATTTATAATGAGCTAAGTCAATGAATTATTTTTTTTTTAGAAGCAGAGAGAATTTTTTTTTTAACTTGAACTGACTCTAGCTAATTTAACTACGAACACCATGGCATTATCCTTTTGCTTAATAACGAGCTAGTCTGCTTAGTTAATTTTTTTGGGAAGTTTAAAATTTAAAAATGCCAGGTATGAAGTTAATGGAACATATCAGTGACGAGAGAGGCTAGTGTTGCTGCAAGGTCACAAATAAAATCTTGTTTGAAAATTGATTACACATGTCCTGTCTGAAATAATATGGTTACAAGAATGCTAATTAAATTTCATACTTTGCTTGAAACGTCTCTGCTGAGTTATGATTTCCAGTAGCAAGTAGATATTTTTCCTAGTTATATTCTTGTTATTTAACCATTGAGATTTGTTGCGTTATTTGTGAGTGTTCTTCAATCCATAGATCCATTACTCTGTCTCTCTCTATACTTTAGATCTCCTCTTATTCAGTTCAAACCATATCTATGCTGCTTTACGTAAGTGTTGTTACATCTGGTGCCGTATACNTTAGATCTCCTCTTATTCAGTTCAAACCATATCTATGCTGCTTTACGTAAGTGTTGTTACATCTGGTGCCGTATACGGGACCTAATAAATGTAGAAGCATCACTAAGCACATGTCTAGTAGCGGTGTGGTGTTACAAAAACCTGAGATATATACACACACACACGCACAGTCAAATCACATTATTATGACCACCTGTGCTAGAAGTGCCATCTGCAGCATATGGCCTGAGACGTGGGCTGGTGAAGCAGGTATATAATACGACTGACAGGCTGGCTGCATACATTGCGCTTCCTGCTGTCATGGGTAAGGGAAACGATTTAACCGAGTTGCAAAAAGGAATGATCATCGGCTTTCGTGCCAAGGGGGCAGCATTTCAGAAACAGCAACATTTGTGAACTGTTCACATGCCTCTGTGGTAAAGGTGTATCGTGAGTGGACGAATGGCAGGCACCATTGGGAATAACCATCACAGAAACTGCACAGCTCCATGAACCATTGAGGTGAACGTTGATGACGACGGTGCGTGAGGCCAACCTACAGGCTACAGTGGGACAGCTCACTGTCCAAATGAACCAGGGGGCATCAAGACACGTGAGTACCGCAACAGTTCAGCAAACCCTTCTGCAAATGGGGTTCCATAGTAGACAGAGGGTGACTGCAGCCATGCTAAAACAAGTGCATCAACGGAAACGACTGGAATTTGCTTGACAGTATGGCGACTGTACCGCTGCTGATTGACGACAGGTATCCTTCTCTGACGAGTCACAGTTTCAGCTGCATATAACGGATGGACGTCAGNTACCGCTGCTGATTGACGACAGGTATCCTTCTCTGACGAGTCACAGTTTCAGCTGCATATAACGGATGGACGTCAGCGTATTCTGCAAGAAACGTCTGAGAACCGACACCCTGCAGCCATTGCTGGATGAACACAAGGCAGTGGGGGCAGTGTTATGGTCTGGGGAAAGTTATTGTGGTATTCTCTAGATTTCATCATCTGTGTAGAAGACTCTCCTAATCAATTTGGTTATGAATCCATCCTCAGTGATTACATCCATCCATACATGATAATTTTCTTTCCTCGGGAGGATNTAATCAATTTGGTTATGAATCCATCCTCAGTGATTACATCCATCCATACATGATAATTTTCTTTCCTCGGGAGGATGGGATCTTCCAGCACGATAATGCGCCTTGCCACACAGCTAGAAGTGTCCGCACATGGCTTGAAGAGCACGATCAAGACTTCAAAGTTCTTCCCTGGCCCCCAAACATCCAATTGAACATCTGTTGGACCATTTTGATCGCCATGTTCACCGTCTGTCTCCTCTGCCATGCACCCTTCAATAGTAGTGGGACACACGGCAAACAGCATGGCTCCAGATACCCGTGGAGACCTATCAACACCTGACTGAGTCACAGCCAGCTCGTCTAGCTGCTGTCCGTGCTGCGAAGGGCGGGTTACTCTGGATACTAGCAGGTGGTCATAATACTGTGATACAGGATGACTGTATTCGACCGACAAACTTTGTGTGTTGATTCTTTGTGCAAAATCAAGATGGGGGNGGGGGAAAGATATATTTTCACTGTTTTATGTTTATTTATTATACACAAGATTAGTTTAAGTTATTTCAGAATATGTTTTAATGTTTAAAAGTGCCTATATTATTATAATATGTATTAATATTATATAAATACAAACAATATCTTAATATTTTTATTAGTGTGTTGTGACCCGATTCAAAATGTGATAAACCAATTAGTTAAATAAAAATTTATAGATTAATATTTGAATGTTTTCAAAAATTGTGTTGTCCCAAAAATCTTTAAAGTTCCACACATTTTCCATTACTGCAGTACACATTAACATAACCACCATAACGAAATTATTTTGTATGCATATACACGGTCATTATTAAGTTTAAGGGATTTTCTGTAAAAATAAAAATAATTTATGGAAAATGGTATATTTCCACTCTACTAATGATGCAGAACACGAATATACTAGGGGCATTAACGTTTGACTAATTTCATAATATGTGCCCACCTAACATAACAGAACCTAACCCCACGATGGGTGAATCACTATTTTACATTTTTAAACTAACCTAGGATTCTTGGGTTTTACACTAACTTAGGTTTTTTGGATTTTACACTAACATAGGTGTGTAGGGTTTTACACTAACCAAGGATAGTAGGGTTTTACACTAACCTAGGATGTTTGGGTTTTACACTAAAGTACAAATGTAGGATTGTAGGGATTTAAAGGAACCATAAAAAACACCAAAATAATGTAAATTGACTCAACTAGGTAGAGGGCTGGTATAATTCCTCTGACGTTAATAGACGTAAACAAGCAAGTTTTTTTTAATATGTTCTACTTATTTTAACATTACGCCCTCTTGAATATGAACAAGGTAAGCTGTGCAGAACCCATTAATGCAACTTTTGTTGGTCTAGAACGTTTCGTTTAGAAACGTAAACAAACTGGCTATACTACTCATTTTGCAATTTTGTTCAATTATTTTTTATATGTTGTACTTATTTTAAAGCTACACCCCTAGTATATTCATGTTCTACGTGATTAGTAAAATGGAGATATATCATAATTTTAAATTTTTTTTATGTTTTTCAGAAAAGCCCCTAAACTTAATAATTACCCTTTCCCAGCATGTGGGGGAAAATTAAAAAGAGGTTTTTCAGGATTTACAGAAGCTGCAGATCCATGTATTCAATTCCACAAATGCACATTTGTGTACCATCTGACAGACATCCAACATATGAAGGGTCAAAGAAACCGTGGCGTAAAAAATATGTTTTAAAAAAATCACAAAAATGCCCAACAAAATAATTTTTTTTTTAAATTTCAGTTAATAGCTTTAGAAGAATGATTATAACCAAATCCTCACGTATGAATTAAGAGTGTGTGGAGGACTGTGCACATTTAAGTAACAGTTTCAAATGAAGCAGGTAAATGTGTGCAATTTTCTCACATTCTCAGAAGCAGAAAGACACAGACGTACAATAAAGGTATTAGTAGGTATTTTTATAATTCTGGCATTTTTGTGATATTGTTTTAGGGCCTAGGTTTTTACCCCACCAAGTTCCCTGGCCATCATAGCCCCGCTACTATTGCATTATTAAGGACGTAAATGAATTGGTAATTAGAAGAAATACAGTTTCATAGTCACAATACCAGATCAAAAGAAATTATGTACTATCCAACAAATGTGTTGACTATTTCACAAAGGTGTAGGATACTCTGCAATAAAACTTTTTAATAAACTACCTGCTGAAAACATTGTACGAAGGAGATTTTAGAACATAAACAGTGTTTAAAACATTTATAATCTTGATGTCATTTTTCTCTGCATCAGATATTTAATGAATAAGTTATATATATATATATATAATTTTTTTTTATTACATATTCTGTGTTATCTTGTAACTCTTGTGTACTTATTGTATAGACATATTTTCTATACCCTGGAGCTTTTTGGGCTCAATCAGGTTCTACGAAAACTGCATCAAATAAATAAATAAACTTCTGTAGAGCCAAAAGCATCATTTTCTAAATCCCCCCTCAATTTTGAAAGTTTAAATTATATTTTTGTGGTAGCATTACCTCTATCAAACTGTATCTCTTAGTTTGATTTTATGCACAGATCCTTGGGTGGTTGATGAGCCTTGCTTATCTCAGTACTGTAAATATAATTAGCAAAACAGTGAAGAATCATCCTGCCAAGCCACCTTAGGCACACCACAATTCTCCATCAAAATGCTGCCCGAGTTTATACCAACCTTCAGGCTACCTCATCAAGGTAATACGCATGTAGTTATTTCAACTTAGCCTACTGCATTTGTAAATGTTGATTGGCTCAATCAAACAATAATAACCCATGTACCTGAACTTCTGTAATTTCGATGTTGTCTGCACATGCAGGTGGTATCTGGTCTACTGTCGTTAAGAAAAACGCTGTATTAAACCTTTTTGTGAAAATTTTGGGTGTCAACCAGTTACTCCATTTCTTTAGTGACCAAATATCTGGATAGCACTTGAAGTATCTGCACGCATTAATAAATTCAGAGGGTTTCTTCTGTACTTTCGATTGCCATTCTTTTGTTTCATAACCTGCCAAGTACGAACACCAACTTGATGCACTTTTCGATTCGTCTGTCGTATGCCTCTTGCACAGAAGGAGGCCGCATTCTTCGAACGTTTCTCGAATTGCACTTATTCTCAACGAAATAAGATTGTGAATTTGACCTGTTGAATGAGAATGAAATATGTCTTCAGCTAGAGGATTTGAAATTTCCTGGCTCAGATCAGAAAATCTACTGACATCAACATCAAACTTTCTGTACAGTTCCAACCACTCCTCGCTGCTATCACACGGCTCAGTTCGCCCACCTGGGAAAACAAAACTTTCTGGCATAAAAGAACTTTTACTGCTACGTTTAATTGTAAGTATCCTGTAATCGTAAGTTTCTCGCTCCACAGCACCGTTTTTTGAAGGGTTGAATTTCTGAAATGGATTTCTAGCCGCAATAATAAGTGTTGCAGCATCTTTCCAACGTTTTGGATTCATTTCTCAAAACGACTCGCGACAACACAAACATAACCACGCAACAACTTACGGCCCCCGACGGACCAGTCATAGAACATGTAAATAGGGAGCCAGTGGCAGGCCGCGCCGGCAAATATGTCGCTGACACGGTCATAAAGTTAAAGTTAGGTCATGGGATGCGCTCGCAATACGAATCGTAAAAGGAATATCGGTTTAATATTGTACACGGCCGTCTGTGCGCTAGTGTATCTGTTCACTTTTTTTTCGTCTTGAGTTATGGTATACTTCCCACCTAAGTCCGGCACACCATAAGGCGTATTTTCACGGTTGAATTGGTAACAGGCTGGTCACTAGCGTTCACAAACGAAATGTTCACATCGCGAAAATGCTTATATTGTAAACATAAATGGCGAACCTCGGTTGGAAGGAACTTCAAAACTGCACAATCACGGTAATTGTGTCAGGATTAAAGATGGAATGTACGGATTTGTTAATGAATTTAAATGAAGTGACTAACATGTACTTCTCACGTGGAAATAATAATATTCACATGTCAGAAATGCAGTTCGAGTTACAACATAGAGAATCATCTATTAAAATTTTAGGCTTGGGCTAACTAACTCAGGCAAAAGATTGGATATGTAATATATCATTCCAAGATAATATATATATATCTCCGATTGATATATCCATATCCGCTTATTATACCCGGGGATCTGACTCATTCCTAGGAGCGAGTGAGTAAAAGGAATGTGTATCTAGTATAATATCATGGAATCAGGTAACTCCAACTCTCAAATAAAACCGTGGAACTAGAGAAAAAAAATAACAGAATACAGTAGGTACAGAGATCTCGATCCGTGAATGATAATAATTATGACAATTGACGTGTCGTGTAACCATTATTGAATTATATATCAATTTTAAAGTAAGTGTCAAATAATAAGCATAAATGATAACTTTTTACCTCCGGCCTTCCCGACTTCTTATNCTTTAAACCTTAAGTAGGTATATCAATTTTAAAGTAAGTGTCAAATAATAAGCATAAATGATAACTTTTTACCTCCGGCCTTCCCGACTTCTTATTCATTGGCAACACAAAGCTCCACGCGACCCTCCCAAATGGCCACAGCGAGGTCCGATGGATATACTGTTTGTTATAAGACACTACGTCCAGTGGCTTCCAACATTGTTACGCCTTCATTTAATATTAGAGATGATTATGCTCAATTCAAACCGGATGCTGTCGACAATGTTTCTTTTCCTGTTCGTGCTCCACTACCTGAAGAGGTTCCGCCCGCTGAGGTATGTGAAGTCCCTCGACTTGGTAACGAAAAATTGAATTCTTTGATAGATGCAATTGAGTATATGATCACTGTAGCAAAAACAGAATCGACTTATAATTTTGACCAGGGGAGTCTTGTTCAATAATTTCTTCTAACTCTCCTATAAGGAGATGTGTCTTTTTGAGGTGAGTTTGTCTGGTATTGTTTACCACTATCTTGCTACCCATGTTTCCTTCGCGCTTTTGCGCCGCACAGTGGAACGCTAGATCTCCTGTCTAATAGATTCACCCTCTTTCATTATTTGGATGCTCATAACACATATGTTGTTCTACTGTCTGAAACCCGGATATTATGTAACTCCCCTCTGTATTTCAGATCCTTTCAGTCTTTCGTATCTCCTAAGGATGACAGAGGGGCGGTTATATATTTAAGGAATACACATGCTGGTGAGATTTTTAATATTACACATCCTGACAGTTTCCATGGCGTTGATGCGGTGGCGATTCAGTCGACACTCGGCTGCTTCAATATCACTATCGTCTCGATATTATGTCCATCCTAAGTTTCAATGTCCAGCACACGATTGGGTGTCTTTCTTTTCCCAATTTCCACATCCTGTAATTGTAGGTGGCGATTTCAATTGCCACCATCATTTATGGTCGCCATTTGACAGAATTTTTACTTACATCATCTTTTACTTTACTGAACAGTACGCAACCTACATGGCTCGGGCCTCCACATTTCCGCTCAACTGCAATTGATTTAACTTTTGTTTCTGCCGGCCTTTGCAGCTGCTTAACCTGGTCAGTACATAATGATACATGGGGTAGTGATCATTTTCCAATTATCCTCACTTCTTCACTAACTCATCCGTCTCCTTCCCCTACGTTTCGTCGATACCGATTGCTATATAATCGGGCTGATTTGTGCAAATTCTCTTCCTTAATGTCAGAAGCAACAACACATTTCCCTCCGATTACACCTTTTAATATTAACATGGTTTATGATGTCTTCTATATCTCTCTTTTCGAATCTGCTAAAAGTTCTATGCCTTTTCGCCCTTTTCGTATTGATGATCGGAAACATGGTTCCACTTGGTGGGATGGACAATGTGACGAGGTTAATCGCCATCAATTGAATGCACCTCATCAATATAAACGCCAGGCTACATTGGCCAATTTTCTACATCTTAAGAAATGCCAAGCAGAGGCGCGAAGGTTGTGGTCTGAACATAAAAAGATTAGCTGGAATACTTTTTATTCTTCACTTTCTCGTACTACCCTCTCTCGTACATTATGGGGTAAATTTAAAGCCTTTCGCGCTAGTAAAGAGGGACAGTATTCCCCTCTCCCTTATCACTGTTTTATGGATCGCATTACCCCTGATACTGTCTCGGAGGATGCTACCTTCTGTTTTCTTTCAGTTGTTTCTCATGCGGCTTCATGTGATCATCAGATTTTTTTACCGGGCATTTACAGTGGAGGAATTAAGCCATTGTTTGTACACTGCAGGTAATACCACACCTGGTTTGGCTTACATATCTTATGATCTCCTTAAGCACTTTCCTCTCTCCACTATCGTTTGGTTAGCTCAATTATATGATAAAATGATCTATTATGGTTGTATTCGTAATGTGTGGAGGGATTTTGAAATAGTCCTGATTTTGAAACCTGGTAAATCTCCTATATCAACTGAGCCTTATCGTCCGATTGCACTGCGTTCTTGTTTGGCGAAACGTTTTGAGTAATTGGTAAAACACAGGCTTAATTGGTGGTTAGAATATCATTGTTTACTTCGTCCAGAACAACTTGGTTTTCGTTCTCCTGGATGCTATTGCTGTATTGTTTTCACGTATTCGGGATGCTTATGCTCACTGGAATGTCTTGGGTACTGTGTTTTTAGACTTGAAATCGGCCTTTGATAATGTTAATCTTAAACTTCTTTATGACAAAATGTTTAAATTAGGATTACCACATACCCTTATACAATGTATCCAATCTTTGTTTTACATTCGTCGTTATATGCCTAGAGTACATGATGGAGCAGATTTTGTTCTTCAGGTGTCCACTGGTTTGGTTCAAGGTAGTACCATTAGTCTCTTACTATTTATCTTATATACTCAAGACATAATATTTCATCTGGGCTCCCACGTTTGTTCTATTCAATATGCTGATGATATTGTGCTATGGGTTAAATGTATCTCCTATGACAAAGCTTGTACTTCTTTGACTACGACCCTTGATTCTTTATCACTTTGGTTTGATGATAATGGTTTTAATCTTTCTGTGGATAAGAGTCGTGCCCCGTATTTTTCGTGTAAATGGTCCCAGTCACCACTTCCTTCTCCAACCACCAGAGGTTATCCTCTTGCCTGTGTGACAAAGGTACGGTATTTGGGTATCTTTTTAGACCCCCGTGGTGGATGGACTACCCATGTTGAATACACTATTACCAAATTTCGCAAAAGAATTAATATTTTAAAGGCTCTCGCCTTTGGGGTTGGGGTTCTAACTTTTTTTCTCTATATTCTTCTTATGTCTCTACTATTCGATCTATTTTAGATTACGGTATTCCGATTGCTGGTCAACTGCCAAACCTTTTGGCGAACAAATTTGACACTATGCAGAACGTTTGCCTCGGAGTTATTCTTGGGGCTTTCTCTTCTACGCCTATTATGGTCTTGCGTATGGAATCTTTCCTTATGTCATTGTCCGACCGTTATAGACTATTGAAGGGTAAATTTTGGATTTGTACTCTTAATTCTCGTGTAAGGGGTATTGAACAGGTTGTTGAGAACATTGGTTATGTCTTACCGAAAGTATTACTAACGACGGCACATTTCGTCCACCCTCCACCTAGTTTGTTACACCGTTTGCAGTATGAGGTTTAGTTTCGTTTTCCTTGCCCTATCTTTCTTTCCCCTACTAAATCTGTTTCTCCCATTGTTCTTCAACAAGAATTTAAGGCTAAAGTTGTTGAATATCCCGACTGTACTTTGATATACACTGGTGCCTCAAAAACTGTCGAAGGTGTTAGGTCTGCTTATTTTGATGCTTCACATAAATGTTCTGGACTCTTTAAACTCCCTTCTACCGCCACAATTTATTATGCCATTGCTTTTGCAGTGTTAACGATCTCAAAGTCTCAAATCCTCTGATTATATCTGATTTACGTAGTGTATTTACGGCCTTGTCTTCTACTCCCCATAATGAAGTGCTTATATGGTTCATACGGGAACAGTGTGTTCTTTTGGATATACTAAATGTTTCTGTCCTCTTTATGTGAGTACTAGGGCATGTCGGGAATCAGGGGAATGAGATAGTGGATAAACTTGTGAAATTGAGTGGTTTACAGGATGTCTCGAAGCCCCTACTTTCTTTTTCGGTTTTATATCCTTTATTAATCAGGGAAATTTTTCGGCATTGGAAACAGACATGGTATACTTTTCCTTCGGTTTCTAATACCTTGTATGCACAATTATTTCCTGCTTATTCTTGACCAACCTATCAACATTGTAGTTCACGTAGTTTAGAAGTTACTTCTTTTCGTCTCATTTCGAGTCATAATGCATTCCAGTCTCATTTGTATAAACTTCATATTATAGTCTCTAATTCTTCCTGTGTATTTGGGGTCCCCAGTGCAGATTTGACTCATCTTTTGTTCCATTGGAGGCGATAGAAGTTCGTTGTATGCTGCTCTTCGTGGGATTCGTGTGATTTTTCCTCTCTCTTACCCTTCGGTATTTATTCATGACCCTCGGGTCGTTTGTGTCGTTCTCGCTCGGTTTTTACTTGCACACTGTATTGTTATTTGATCTTAAGAATTTGATGTCCTGTTAGATATCCTCTGTAATCGGCCCACTCTTTCCTTGCTATCCCCTGCTCCATATTCTTTATTTCCTTCCATGATTGATGGGCTTCTACCCGAGAAAAGTAGTATTTGTGATCCCGTCTAGTTTTTCTCGTTCATTATTCCCTATTTGTCTGTCTCCTGTTTTTGTTTTTGGCCGTGGGCTTAAATGTTGGCCACATTATCACAAAAAAAAGTAGAGTAACGTTTTTGGAAAGCAGCCAAGATTTTTATGATTAGTTGGCCGTAGGACGTTTTGGCGCGAAATTCAATGCATTCTTTTTATGAGGAAAATTCAAATTACAGCTGCATTAGCTAGGTTAGACAAAAGTAAATCATATTTCAATAATTATCTTGTGTGTATCGATAACCATAATGATCATATGAGTAAGTGTTTGTTGTTTTAATACTAGATGCTATTGGCTCATATGGTTTTGCATGCTGAAAATTCATTTTATTTGTACAGTATAACTTTGTAACAAAAAGGTAACATTATTTTGTGCTATTTTAACTTTTTGTATGGCTATTATTTTCTATATCCACATGAATAATTTCCAACTTTTACAAAAAATAATTGCGGTTTTTTTTTTTTTTTTTTTGGGATTTGTATGGAGGATGTAATGCGTAAATTATAATATCTGCAGTGAACCATAGTTCCTAATATAAGCTATTAGCTCCCTGGGCAGTTTCCAATAACCGAAAATTAAAGTCAAAACCAATTTTTGTGCTGTCATGCCAGTCAATATTAATAACTTATTTATCTTCTGGGAATTTAGCAAGAGTTGCATTATGTATCACCTAATTACTGTATAATGTTTCAACCAAAGACCCTGTACCATAAATATAATAATTTGAGCTGCCAATTTGTAGTCAAATATAAAACAGAAGTACACAAATGAAGACCAAAGACTCTGTTTCATAAACGTAATAATTTTTGCCCTTAATTTGCAGGGCAAATTAGCTAGAAATACAAAAATTAACTGTATAGATGTAGTCAAAATGTTGAAACACGCTCTATTAATATTAGTTTAGTCATCGGCTCAAACAGTAACAGTTCTAAGGTTGTGTTAGGTATATTGGTATATATTTAAGTGAAAATTTTGATGGGTTCATTCAGAAAACATTTTGGAATGACAAATGATATTATTTGGTTCATTTATATGAACCGTAACGAAGTATGCCTAACTGAAATGTAATATTCCAATAGTTTGGTTATGATCTCATTGATCACTGTGTTATGTATTTAAGTGCTGCAAAGTAAATAAGCAAGTACTTTGCCCAATAATGGTTATAAAATGCTTGAAACTGCTTATAGGTTAATTTTTAGTATAATGACTATAGCTATAATGATTACTGTATTTCAAATTCCAGTTATTAAAAATATTTTCATACAATTCATTTAATGGCACTAAACATTACATGTAAGGCTATTTTAATGTAAACATAAGTAGTGAGAAAAAAATAGTGTATTGAAAATCCTATCTTATTAATAAAAATTCACTTGCTATGAAAAGCAAAATGTTATACATAAAAAAAATGTGTGTGTATCACCACAACATAAACTAAAAATGACCTATATGTATAAAAAAAAAAAAAAAAAAAACATTTACAGCATCAATATACAACAGTTTAATAATTTGTTTGTATTATTAATTCAACGGAAAATATGGAAATTATACAATAAATTGGTAGGCTTAGTAATATTCTGATGAAAACACATGCCTGCAACAATGTTTGTGCAAATATTTTTCAATCAAAAAGCATGAGACCTCCTTGGTTAGCATGACATATCTCCACACATGTCAAATCTGACTCCTGAATTGCTACTTTCATTCCATAAATGAAGAACAGAGCGAGAGTACTCGTGTATATGCAACTTGTATCTAAAACATACAGACAACTTTTGATAGGTTATTCCTGTGGTGGAAATAGAGAGATTGATAGACGCAACCCATGATCCAGGTCAAATAGCAAGCATGGTAGACACTTCCAAAATTTGAGAAAAAATAATAATTTTATGTCATATTTAGGAAACTGCATGCAGGACAGAAACAACGTAATGGTTACTAATTATTTAATCTCTAATCATTAATAAAGTGAATGTCATGTTGCAAAAATATGTTACAGGAATAATTCCCTATTTTAAACTAGAGATTATGAAATGCAAATTAGCAAAATAAATGTATTTTGCAAAAATAGTCTAACTACCGCTCTTTTTGAGTAAAACGTTCATGTCTGATTTCACAGAGAAGTGTTACTGCCTGCCTGGTAGGCAAACAGTAATGGCTGTAATGTAGTAAGCACATAGGAGAATGGATGTGAGAAATGTTGAGTGGGAAGGTTGTAGAGGGCTTACCAGTGCCAATTAGTTATTAAGCTAGGGAGAAGTGGAAAGGAGACATTGTAGAACTGATGGGCAGAAAGGAGAGATAACACAAATAATGAAAAGTTAGAGGAAAAGTTCAGGTAGGTAGGTGCAGTCTAGCAGAAAGGGTAGAGAAGTAGGATACAGTTTCTCAGCAAGTTTACGCTTGTCCTACAAACAACTGTAATTGTTTGCGCATGGCGGGTGGTTCTGCCTTCAAAAATTTTTGTGTACGTAGTGTCAGTCTTTGCACACCACATGCTCTAGAAAGTCTATTGTAGATTTCCCCATGTAACATTTTGCCAGTGACACAATCAGCTGGTACGTGGCCAGTCGCTCAAGCAGCCCTAAATGCTGCACAGGTTCATCCAATTTTCTAGACCAGATTATGGTATTGTCCAGATAGGTGGTCACAAACTCTCTGGTGAAACCTTCTAACACTTGGGCCATCATATTTTGGAAAGTTGAGGGGGAACACTTTAACCCAAACAGTATCGCTTGGAACTGAAATTGCCTCCCATTTGTCATTCATTGTGAGTGCGGTTTTCTGTCTCACAGGCAAATTGGAACCTTCCAATAACGCGTGTCACAATCTGGCTAGCACTTCTTCCACGTTGATTTGTGGG
>NQII01004512.1:156202-176996 GCA_002778355.1 Clitarchus hookeri
TGGAACGCTCTCTGTGGCTGAATTTAACACCCTGAAGTCTACACAAAACATGATCCCCATTTTCCTTAGGCACTAATACAAATGTGCGAGTTGTATCTACTGTTAGATAGCTCTACAACTCTCTCACTGAGCATTTCTCCTACTTGTTCACGTATCACTCTCTACGAAACCATAGCTGCAAGGTCCCACGTACACCGGTTCACTGTCTGCAGTTAATGGATGCTCAGCTGTTGGGGGGACGGGGGGGTAGCATGAAGTAAGTCGGTAAATGCAAATACATCCTGCCACTCATCAAACACTCGTTGCACTTGGTCATGGTACTCTTCTTGAGGTACTTCCTTAGCAAGATTGTTGAGGGTCACAATTTTGCTAACCTTGGCTGATGTGGTGTCCACCGTGTGGACCATTCTGCTGAACGCGCGGCAAGCACAACATCTCAGGGCGTGTTGATGTTCGTAGTAATGATTCCCCTTGGGATAGTATGCAGGTTGTGTACACATAATGGCGTGCGTTGAAACTGAGGACCTAACTAATTATGGCACTTATCAGTTGACACAAAGCATGAAGTCTCTCGCATGTGCTCATGCTCTCCTGGAGGTGCAGTCCAGCACAGACTGGGAAGATGGCAGGTGAGTCTGGCAGCAAGTACCTGACACACAAGCTGTTAACTGTCAAACGTAATACCACTTTAAAAAAAACACAAAAAAGCCCTGGTAAAAAAATTACAATATAAAATTAACTTACAAATAACACTTGATTGGTGGAGAACTATGAGAAAATCTTCCTTGACATTACAAGACAATTGCAACTGAAATTAAATTACATTACGCAAATTATGCTGTGCTGACTAAAAAACCTGAAAATTCAAAACAGACACATATATACCTTGGTAATAAAACACTGTAAAATAGTATTAATTAAAAATGTGGCTTGCACAGTGGAACAGCCGGTACTGCAGACATCAGTCCAATGCTTGTCAGCACAGACAATACTTTGCAAATTAAAATACGCAACTCGCCTCGTCCTTCAGTTCTGAAAATTATGTAAACGCATGCTGTCCATGGCAGTCCTGCACGTGACATAATATTTTACGTGCATACACACTGGTCTTGCTGCAAAACACAAATTGAATGAAATGACCTCTGCCTAGACACACGGATGTAGCACTGGCACTAAAATTTTATTAGCCTTTATTCAATTTTTGAACACTTTCTTTATGTTGCACTGCAAGTGCAGATGGTCAGATGATGTGTGTGCCATTTTCAGATTTTGTAGCCGCCATCTCCTCCTCATCATGCATCCAGCTGGTCAGGCGCGTGGAATGATGTGGTGCACGGTGCATTCTATACTGCACCACTCGTGCGGTTTATGCATCAGGTAAAGCCTAAAGTGGCTAGGCTATACAATGACAATTTAAAATTTTGCACTTTTGCTGTACCCCCTAAGCAAGTTCACTTAGTGGCACTCACGTCTTCACAGTTACAGATGCGCAATAGTCTTCACTTTTGTCTTGCAATTAACTGGCTAATTCTCTTTAATTTTTGTCAGTGTATACCTTCCCCTTCCTTACCTTAGGAGGTGCTGTGATTTTGTTGTGAAGAACTTTTTAATTCTCTTGCAGAATTTACACACTTTTAAGCATTGCCATTTTAGTCTCAGAAATATAGGCATCACAAATAATCCCATTTTTAGCTTTTCTGGAGCATTTACAACACTTATAATTAATTGAAACATTGATTTTAGACCACTAGTTGATGACACATAATCTGCTGGCAGCACACACATGTGCATGCAATGCATGTACACATACAAATATACATACACAAACATAATGTAAGTTATTTGAAAAAAAAATTTGCCTGTTAACATTACATGCTTTAATTAAAACCTCTCAGTAAAAATCAAAGTAGCAATCTTAACANAAAAAAAAATTTGCCTGTTAACATTACATGCTTTAATTAAAACCTCTCAGTAAAAATCAAAGTAGCAATCTTAACACAGAACTATTATCGCTGGAGGTTTCTCAGGGAAGCATATTACAGCTTGTATTATTTTATTAGTACATACGAGATAATGCAACGTTCTCCTAGCAAGCCTGTCTCTGCATATGTGGCAAGAGATTATGTATTCTGGTCAGGGATGGCACAAGAAATCACCAGTTATATTCAGCAATGTACGACCTGCTAAGAAACTTCAGAATGACCCCTCCCACAAGAATCCATCAGTGAGGAGGCAGTACCCCTCCAGACCATGGATGTTTGTGGCTTCTGACCTGTTTTATCATAAAGGTAAACACTTTCTTCTCATTGCAGACTCCTACTCTGGCTATTTTGACTTTGAAGTACTCCCATCCACTACTAGTAAAATAATTATTAAAAAGTTAAAGGTGTGGTTCTCCCAGCATGGGATACCAGATGAGCTTAGCCTGGATTAAGGACCTCAGTTCATGTCACAACAGTTTCTAAAGTTCAGTGAGGGATGGGACAAACACTGGATATCAAGCCCACATTTTTACAGTTCCAATGGTTTGGCAGAGAGGTATATACAAGAAGCAAAAAATCCTATTGCAAAATGTGAGGAAGATAACTCTGCCATATCGCTGGCATTGCTGCATTACAGAAATACCCTCAGGAGTAAAAAAAGGCACCCCAGTACAAAGACTACTGGAACAGAGAACCACTTTGCCACCTAGTGCAAAGCTACTGCAGTCAAAAGGAGTATGTTAAAACCTAAGAGCATGTTGAAAAACAGAAATTGACCAGTTTCCAACAAAAACAGACAGCANAAACAGAAATTGACCAGTTTCCAACAAAAACAGACAGCAGTCCACTCCATTAAAAACAGCTCAAAACATACTTTACTGTGACAGACATGAATGACGAGTTCCAGTAAAAGTGGTGGAACGAGTGCCCAATTCAAGATCATACATAGTAGATACGCATAGAGGGTGCTACTGGAGGAATTTATGGTTTCTCAAGCCATCAGGATCCCAGGTGACACATTCACAGTTTCAGCAATAACCTCAGCAGTTGGCATCCACCTCATTCCCAAGAGATCCTCAAAAAGAAATGTTGCCAGATATACTGGACCCAGAACACCAGTCAATGGCAACCCACAGAGAAACTTCAAGAAGCACCTTTCAAAACTTCCGAGGGTTCAGTGATGACCAACAAGATCCATGCATATAGAGAACTGACCACAAACATCAAATTACTCCTGCCCCAAGGCAAGTTCATACTGGAAGTGAGATGCGTGATTCCATCGCATAAGCTTGACTAGTGAACGCCAAGTCAACTCTAAATTGTGTAGTGTATAAAGTTTACGTGTTAGGTTAAAACAGAGCTGTCATGGATGGAAGTGGAGAGATTGGCAGCACCAGTAACAAGTATGGAAGACCTGTAAATGTGATAGTAGAAAGAGTGTTACATAGTAGAGTAATAAACCCCGCAGTTTGTGAGTGGCTTTCTAGTGTAATTAACACTACACACATCCCTAAGGTTTCAGTTACCAAATAAATTGAATATAATATTATAAACTCCGACTTTCAAAAGCATGATGCCTTCATTGGGGTTNGGTTTCAGTTACCAAATAAATTGAATATAATATTATAAACTCCGACTTTCAAAAGCATGATGCCTTCATTGGGGTTCCCACAACCACAACCCCCACTGCAGACATGTCTGCCTACTCCCAATGATGTAGTGATACATCCTGTAGTAACATTTTTCACATGATCCAGTGTATTGGGGCTCAGGCCTGAGACACGATTGGGCCTCGCCCCAACCTACTGAAGATTTGAGTAGTTTAGAAAAAAACCTCAGTAGCATAACTACTACAGTGAAAATAGTTATTGCAATGTTGACTGAAATGCCTGTGTATAGTCTACAACTTAAATGTGGCTGGATTGCAAAAGCCAAGAATATTAATTTCTCAGATTATATTTGACTTTTGTTTCTAACAATTTTAATTCACTTCTCCTGTTTGTTTATCCTGAGTTTTACATAAACAATTGGAAAGATAAACAATTTGACATATTTTACACTTAAAGACAATATTAGGCACTATTATAACAATTGGTACAGTTTACTAGGCTTGGATGGTAAGTTGTAAACTAATAGCATATTTAAAAATATTAATCTCATTCATATAATACATTTTATTTTCTATTACTGGTGACCACATTTTAGTACTTACACTATAAACATACAAGACAAAATTTTCAATAGCATCCTATTCTTTATTACTGCAATATTGTCACTAAAATACAATCTAGTATTATGTACAAAAATTTATTAATGGCAATAACATTACTGCTATTGTACACTTAGTTCTTTTTCACAAGAAAAAACATGTAGCAATAACCGTAAGGTTGACTCTGCGAAGACAACCTGAAACTGTTACAAATGGTTAACATCTCATAAAAGGAATTTGTTATGCAACACACACATTTGTTCAACTTGGGAATGCAATTCTCTTATTCCTCAAAACAGAACATTTGAAGCAATACTGTTTACTGCATCGAGCTTACGTAAAATCTCACGGTTTGCTTTTGAAAGTTCTTCGTTTCTCAGTTTTAACTCACAATTTTCACGTTCTAAAATTAATAATCTATTTCTCAAGTACTGTACTTCAAGTTGAAGAGTCACTGCTGATTCTAAAGCAGTAGTGTTAGATTCCAGTCCAAGTGTGTCAACCTTTTCAGGTTTTAATATTTCCAAGTGAAGGCTGACAGCTTCAGTTTGGCGATTTCGGCTCTTAGCTAGAGTTTTCCTAGGGCAGACAGCTTGAGTTCGGTGATTCAGACTCTTAGCTCGAGTTTTTCTGTGGTTGACAACTTTAGTTTGGCGATTCTGACTTCTGCCCCGAGTTTTTCTGAAGGCAACAACTTCAGTTGGGCGATTCCCACTCTTAGCTCGTGTTTTTCTAGCAACAAATTCAGTCTGGCAATTTTGTTTCTTGGCTCGGGTTTTTCCAAGGCCAACAACTTCATTTTGATGATTCAGACTCTTGGCTTGAGTTTTATCAGTGCTGGCCCTTTTTTTTATTCCTTCACCATGGCTGTGTAAATTTTCAGTTGGAATGGCGTCTGCTTTTAAATTTCTGGAATTTTTTGGTGTGTAATTTAAAAGTCTTTGCCGCAGTGGAACGTCATAACTGCTCTCGTGGAAATGATGTGAACAAACACGAGCTGAAAAATAAATAACTCGATCAGTACACTAGTAAAATAAGAAATACAAATTTTCTGAAATACATAAAAGATATTTGAGGTACATTTCAATATTTCACCTAATGTGTTCTAATAAAAACATTTTAGCAGTGGTGGCTGCATTGTAATTCAAATCCAGATGTTTTGGTTGTGCTAACAATTTTACAATAGTTATTATTAGTTAAAATAATATAGACAGATAAATTAATGTACAGATACAGATACATAGCTAGCTAGCTAGACAGATAGATAGATAGATAGACAGATACACAAATTGATAGGTTTAGTCATATCAGGGATGCCATCCAATTAGACCTCTGAAAAGGGTGTTTTAGGGACTGCCAGTAGAAAACAAGGGACCTTGTAAAAACTTTTTAGGGGCCAAAATTTGTTTTAAATCTTTTAATTCTTTGGGTAGAAAATGATTTCCTGCAATTCATGCACAATATACAAGAAATAATATAGTACAATATAATATTTAGTTGTCTCATTGTCACATAAAAAGGTATTACTCTCTTCCCAATGAGCAAAAATGATGTAGTACATAGCATGTAACTTCCGTTTCTAGTTTCAAATTGCTTGAACTGAGGTAAGAAAGACCCAAAATACACAAACTCTTTCTTTATTTCAGTCATACAGCCACAGCATCCAAAAATATGTATAGAAATTGTTTATTAATTAAATCTGCCACGAAAAATTTAACTCAAGGATGCATTAAAACCCAACTGTTGTATATTTCTTCTCATATCCCTCGCCTATCTACCATTTCTTTTTCAAATGATAGTAATCATAAACAATCTTTTTTTTTTGTATTGTAAACATACATAAAATAATCAGAAAAGATGAAGGCAGATACTTGATGCCTAATACACTCAACGTGGAAAAATGAAGGAGGGTGTACAGGCCCAGTATTCCTCTAGAGACCAGGGAAATGGAGTCTCGTTAACGAGGATTTTACCTTCTTATTTGCGAGGTCCTGCAGTCTGGGTTGGCAGCTCAATAACTTTGTGAACAGCAGCAGATGGAGGCAGGCAGAGGGCTGTCCTTGCATGGGTCCTGACGGTGGAAGTTTCCCATGGAAGCCGGACAAGTGGCGTTTAGCGACAGCTGCCTTACTACGGGCGCCCCAACAGACTGTGTGATGGCTAGTAAGGCCGGTTTCGGGGGTGTAGGCGGAAGAGGTGACAGTGGTCGGGGTACATTAAACCAGGTGTCTCTAGATGCTGGAGTGGCGGGCACTTGAGTTCCAGGAGTGTGCGGGGACACACGTGGCCCGTCGCAAGATGGCGGCCTTTTCTCGGTCCTTAGTGTATACCCTGGGAGCATTAGGCTCTGGTTCACCAGATCGTGTAGTCTTAGCCCTTGCAATCTTGTCTGCCTTTTTCCAGTCCGTTCTGTGATGAGGCATTTAGAAAAAAAATTGCTGTGGGAACACAGTTATGCTGTAAGTGATGTTACGTTATTTTCAGAGGATAAAAATCAAAAGAAGAATAGAGAATTATGATTTAGCGGATTCAGTGGGTGTCCAGGAGGCGCAGGCACGACCGTAAAGGTGGTTTAATATTACGTAGTAGCGCGGGGGAGGACAGGTTCTGGCGTAGTCCACCCAGGAAGGAATCTACTCTTTCCGGAGTGTAACATTGGAGTTTTTCAGGTGTTATATTTAACTTTGGTTCTAGATATTATATTTTTCTATAATTACAGAATACTTGCTTAGGGTTACAATTCATTTAATATAATTTCAAATTAAGCTTTATTATTTGATTTAAAAGAAGTGCAGTGTAATTTTTGGTTATTTTACTAGTTTATTGACATAGAGATCATGTATAAGTTTGATTTCATTTGTTTTTTAGAGGTTATTCAATATTGCAATTTTTATTGTTGTTATTATTTTATTCCCAAGAGGGTAGTAATCATTGAATGTTATAAAAAACTTGAATGAAAGAAAATTATCCTGGTTGGCTCTCATATTGCCATTGCTGGTTAGAGGCGAGATGTGGCGTGGTCAGACGACAGCCAATCAGAGAGCAGATAACAACCAAAGTAAGGCTGAAGTAAAATCAAACGTAATTTTCTTTAACAGAAATCATACCACCACAGCCAAGGATGGGCATGGTGGGTTTAACGCAATAAAAATGTGATTATATATATATATTAGTATTAATGAAATAGTTGATGCTAGATGTTTTAAGGGTGAATACTTAGTAATGGAAGACTAATAAGATTGATTTATTGTGTTTGAGAAGAGGGGTAGTTATTTGTCAATTTTTTTGAAATGACGAACAAAGAAATAAAAAGGTGAGAAGCTGTAAATTTTGTCCTTTTGATTTAACTGAAATGTTACACAGGTGTCTTGGGTAAACCCCTGCCTGAGTCCAATCGATGATCGGCCCAGGAGCGTGTGCTTCACGAGAGACGGTGCTCTGGCCTACAGCGACTTGGGGAGAGGGCCCCCCTGATTCCCTTCGGTGAGAAGTTGAGTGAGCGGTGTCACCAGCTACAGACCTCAAATGACCCTCTGGGTTCACATTTTTCCCCACGTAAGGACCCTACGGCTCTCAGTAAGCGGCGTGACCAGCTTGTAGCCCGAGAGTCGTAATATCGATAACGTGTTTGTTCTTCTCAAGCCTCAGGAGCCTCAAAGAAAGATTCTCTCTCCACTTGCCTCAGTGGCGCTAGAAGAGTGGTGTTACCAGCTAGCAACTAGACACCAAACATTGACAAGAGGTGAGAGCGCCCTTCAGTGGGGTCTTTGGTTCAAAACNCAGCTAGCAACTAGACACCAAACATTGACAAGAGGTGAGAGCGCCCTTCAGTGGGGTCTTTGGTTCAAAACTCTATCGCAGCAATTGTTCATGTAACGAGAAGTAGATAAGTGGATATGCACACAGAAGGCAAGGTGGGTAAGGGAGGTGAAAGTGAAAGATCGAACCAAAAAGAGGTTGACTGGTAGATATATGTTTTATTCCGTCAATAAGAATTTACAAGACATATATCTCCGTCCTGTTGCCCGCTGACATTTGATGGACGAGGGACCAAAATTGCCAAGCAGTTTGCCGTAGGGCGGCCAAGATATTGATCGAAGTTCAGGACGAGAGAGACCCCGTTACAACTACGCCCGGCACAGACGAGGCACGGTGGCTAACACTCGAAGCAAGGAGAAGGCTCCGTGACAAGAGCTTCTGCCCAGTGTGTGTTAAGAAACACAAGTTCTGACAATAGTAACGTTATACGCTAAGTCTAACTGCTATTTTTGAAGGCAAGCTGTACAAGATAGCGAGAGTTGCAGAAGATGCTCCGCTCAGAACTGCTTGCGAACTGCCCTGTCCGGAGGGCGTGCATAGGAATAAATACCCTCAAGGTGATGAGCGAGAGGTGGCTAGAGCAGGTCGCATGNGCCCTGTCCGGAGGGCGTGCATAGGAATAAATACCCTCAAGGTGATGAGCGAGAGGTGGCTAGAGCAGGTCGCATGAAGGGGGAAGTCTCCCCCGAGGCGTGGCGAGCATGTGCATGTGGTTCCTGCTGGCCAGGGCAAGGCAAGTGAGGGGGTGGGTCCGGCCACTCAGACTTTAGCGCTGCGTCTTACGGATTGCCAGCCTCTCAGGCGGCAAGGGGTTGACTCACTTGTGAATAAGCACAGTACAGAGGCTAAATGAGTTGCGGCGGTCTGCGCTACGGTACACTAGGGGGAGCACCAGAGGCTGAGGCTTGGATATGTATCCGACAGTGCTCGTGGCACATCATACTATAATAATAAACATGATAAAATACAAGGAATACAATAAAAAAGAACCTTGCAATCTCAGAGCATTACATGTGAATCAGTTAATTTTTGCAAAAAAGCCTGTCATTATCAATTTGGACTTTTTTTTTTGCCCAAGTCTGTCTGTACACTTCCTTGTGGCCTCCTTTTATCCAAATTTACTTTACTTCCTCCTTTAAAGTTGAAAGGTCGTTCAATTTAAATTTTTGTTGACTTCTGAAAATAACATAAAACAAAATGATGGGCGATTTGAAATATTATTTAGTTTACATTAATTATGACAGATCACTAGGCCAGAGCAATCAAAAGATATTACTTATTCTTCAGCAATTTTCTTTCTTTTCATTCCTTAAATTGTTTAACTTCTCTTCATATTAAAGTACACACTTATTTTTCTTTTCAAATATTTTGGCTTGTTACTTTTTTTTTTTTTTTCCCCCCAGTCTTTGTTTCCAGCTCATTTTTCCTTTTTTTCCTTCCAATTATTTTTTTGCTTTCTCCCTAGATATATGCACACTATTTCTAATGAGCACACCGAGCAACATCTAGAAGCTCTCTCATCAGTGGAGCTAAATATGGCTTACTGTCACTAATTTTCAAGACTGACTTCACCATCGACACAGACATCAGAGTACATTCAAAAGGCAAAGCCCTCTCATCTGATGGGAATCTTACTGAAGCTAAATACCCTCTCTACATCCAAATTTCCACATGATACTGCTAAGGCAGCTGCGACTACTGTCAAGACTGTTGGGAACTTTGGAAACCATAACCTATTGTTAATGTCATAAAATTGCACCAGAATGTAACTCCCAACAGCTGTCAGACCTAGTAGAGGTGAATTGTCAGTAACTGGCTATCACATGCATTACAAATTCCTGAAAAAAAAATAAAGTAACATTCTGATTTTTCACTTAAATTCATTTGCAAAAAAAAAACACTAAAGGCATTTTAAGGGACACTTTGGAAAACAGAGACTTTCTTGGGACTTCTGCAAAAATTGGAACTTTTAGAGATGTTTAGGGACTAGTGGCAATCCTGNGGAAAACAGAGACTTTCTTGGGACTTCTGCAAAAATTGGAACTTTTAGAGATGTTTAGGGACTAGTGGCAATCCTGTCATATGTGAAAAAAAATTTATACGGAGTGTGCAAATAGTTTGTGGCATCCCTAGCAGACACACCAGTAAAAACGGAGTGGGAGAGAACAATGAGTAGGTACATGACAGAAAATGGTACAGTGATATCACTGGGAGAAATGTGCAAGTTCCAATAATTTCCATTGTGTTTTTAAACATACAATTTTCGTCTAAATCACTGAAAGTCCACTTTAAAGAAAGTTAAAATTTTAAATGAAAGTATGCACGTGCTTAACATTAAAGAAAGTTTAGACCATGAAATACATAGCAAGTGCTTAAGAGAAATGAAAGGTCACACAACCCCTCCTACAATTTCAAAATTCAAGTAATTTAAAATTATTTATACTACACAGTTTTCACACTACATTAAGTAAATGTGATTTTTAATATAACACTTGTTAAAACTTGTTGGAGAGTGGATAGGGTTTTGAGCGGCTCTTAACATCAAGGTCTGAAGAGCCAGTGAGGATGAAGCGAGGTGAGTATGGAGCAGCACCAGAATAAAAAAGTGGGGGAAATAGGAAATCCCCAAGAAAACCCACCGACCAGCGGCATCGTCCAGTACGATTCCCACATGCGAAAATCTGGGGGCGACCCCGCCGGGAATCAAACCCAGTTTGCCTAAGTGGGAGGGGAGTAGTCTAACCACTACACCACCGCAGCACTGTCTGTTAACTTGTTTATTTATTTTTAATTCACAGTACAAGTGTTGCATTATTTATAGTGAAAATCAGGCAGTGACATAATCAACACTGTATTTACTTTTATGTAGTTGCAAATTGACTGAAATAGGAACATAAGTAACTGTGAATGCAAAGCAAGTCCGTCAAAGTGCTGCACACATATTGCTGCATTGTGTTTATTTATTAATTGTGAATTAGACATAAGACAATCATTGTACAGCAGTGGGGAAAACCAAAGTGTGTTTGAGAGAAAGTTTGTATTTGAATGGAAAATGTTGAAGAAATGTTCAAATCCAAATTTTCAGCTGTTTAAAATATGGATTTTACACCCTTGAACACAATTAGGTTTGAATGACCAAACAAAACATGTTAACTGCACTTTTATTAACATATACAAAACTGTTGTGATGAGGAGTCAATATTGTTTGTCTGAAAAATTGTTTCTAGCTGCAGCTTTTTTGCTGTGTTCCACTCATGATTTACACGTCGTATCATGTACATCATAGGTACATAACGTGGGCACATATCTTCCCATTGTGGTGTTTATCATTAGTAATTCACAACAATTTAACTTAATACTCGAAAGACTGTTTCTGTGTGTGGCACTGCACCCAACAGTTTTGATTGCTACTTTGTGGTTCGTTAACCATCTTTAATAAAAACACTGAAAAGCTGTGTTTAAATATTGTTACACGCTCGCTTTCCTTGACCTGCCCCGCATGAGCAAGCGGAAGAGAAGGGCAGAGTAGTGATATGATAGCGGGCGGCGAGTCACTAAGGGTTGTTTGAAGGACACGAGTGGTAATCCTATCAGGGTTTTAAATTATAAAGAGTGCCGCCACACATTCTTCCGCCTGGTGCCGTGATAAACCTTTTGCAGCTCGCACGCTCCTGACCTTCGGCAGATTGAATTTCTGCGTTTATCTGAAGAATGTTCTGGTTATGATCGCCCTTACCTCTCTCAGCATGACTCGGGGTGCTGGGAATATTCCAGATCTTAGCTACTGATACTATAAAAGTGTGTCTGGTCTCCGAGCANCAGCATGACTCGGGGTGCTGGGAATATTCCAGATCTTAGCTACTGATACTATAAAAGTGTGTCTGGTCTCCGAGCGGGGGAGTTGATAACAGTCTGGAGTTTAGGCGATTGCACGACCTTGAGCGATAGAAAACAAGCGAGAAGAGCAATGAACTGCAAGAGAAGTGACCCGCAGGAGTAAAATCTGTGACTGCGAGCATCGGGGCAGTGACGAGTGNCAGCATGACTCGGGGTGCTGGGAATATTCCAGATCTTAGCTACTGATACTATAAAAGTGTGTCTGGTCTCCGAGCAGGGGAGTTGATAACAGTCTGGAGTTTAGGCAATTACACGACCTTGAGCGATAGAAAACAAGCGACAAGAGCAATGAACTGCAAGAGAAGTGACCCGCAGGAGTAAAATCTGTGACTGCGAGCATCGGGGCAGTGACGAGTGCGACTGACAGGCTGGACTATTGGACTGGATACGCGAGTGTAAGACATTACAAATGATGGCAACAGAAAGACTGAAGATGTGTTAATGGTGAATGAGTTAACTAACTAACCAAACAGAGACATTGAGAATTACTTCAATTAGGGTTGAGATAGACAATGAATACTGCACTCACTGGGAAANTGAGAATTACTTCAATTAGGGTTGAGATAGACAATGAATACTGCACTCACTGGGAAATAAAAGAGTAATAGTGGAAATAGATAGATTGATGCTGTATATAATAGCTGTGTGAATAAATTAAAATCCAATTTTGCTATTTTATTTTTATTAAGACTTCCATCCCTCACGAATTTGGTTAATATGCCCCTCTGGCATCTTGTAACTTTATCAAGNTACAAATGATGGCAACAGAAAGACTGAAGATGTGTTAATGGTGAATGAGTTAACTAACTAACCAAACAGAGACATATAGAGAATTACTTCAATTAGGGTTGAGATAGACAATGAATACTGCACTCACTGGGAAATAAAAGAGTAATAGTGGAAATAGATAGATTGATGCTGTATATAATAGCTGTGTGAATAAATTAAAATCCAATTTTGCTGTTTTATTTTTATTAAGACTTCCATCCCTCACGAATTTGGTTAATATGCCCCTCTGGCATCTTGTAACTTTATCAAGNTTTTATTTTTATTAAGACTTCCATCCCTCACGAATTTGGTTAATATGCCCCTCTGGCATCTTGTAACTTTATCAAGCTTCTTGCACACATCCCACCAAAAGCTTACCAAGGCTGTTGCAAGGGTGCAGCACACATAATTTGCATGCTCCCTAAAAGGACTTAGCCAAATGTTAGTTAAGGGGTAATTTTATATATGTGTGTTATGTGTTATTTTATATATGTTTACATGAATTAAATGATCATCCCATAGAGTTAATAAGCACATGAAAATAAAGAATCTGAAACCTTGCAAATGAAAAATTAAAAAGCCATTAGCTGATAAAAAAAACATGTTACTTATTTTAGTTAAAGTGAATCATCAGGAAATTCTTGGATGCTATAGAAATGTATGTTTCTTTTTTAAACCTGTAGGGTATAACTATCATAACATTTATATTTGTAATATAAGCACTTCCAACTACATTAAGTAGCCATGAAAGGCAATTAGGCATGGACAAACAGTGTTTTCCTGAAAGCCGTTCAAAACATTAATTAGGATAGTGTACAAACTAATGATACTCTTTATTTGTGAGGCATGCTCTCAGGTAGTTTTAACTTGGTGGAAATATCAGTTGCCATGATTTAATTATAAAGAATTGTGCTTTCTTAGCAAGAGTGGTAAACACATGCCAACAGCAAGATGCATAATAATCCAGTTGCAGAAAATGTATCCATATGGTAGAAGTGATGGGAGGGGAAGGGGGTTGGCAAACATTTTGACTGGTATTTTACAGAAGGCCGTATGTTTTAATATTCAGTATGCTTCACTTAGGGGAGCAAGTTGTAATTTGCTAAGAGTTCTCCTTACACTTCTGCAGTTTTTCAAGAACACAGTAAATTGAAATGTAATCTTAATTTTAAACAAAAGCAGCTTTATTAGTGAAATGCTATCTGAATAGTGNAGAACACAGTAAATTGAAATGTAATCTTAATTTTAAACAAAAGCAGCTTTATTAGTGAAATGCTATCTGAATAGTGCTGTGGCTTCTCGCCCCTCTTCTTAGGTCATTACCTGGTGCCCTTCACACAAGGTAATTTTTCTTCTTGTGCATAGCACCTAATACCTGTTTGATTATGTTTGTGAACCANCTGGTGCCCTTCACACAAGGTAATTTTTCTTCTTGTGCATAGCACCTAATACCTGTTTGATTATGTTTGTGAACCAGTGTGTATGTGATGATTTGGAAGTAGCAGGCATGTGGGATGTGACAGTAGTAGTTCAGTACATGATGGCAAATGGCAGGTACAGAGTGTTTGTGTGACTCTGCACTCTCTTACCTTTGCCAAGTTTTAGCTCCGCAACTCTTGCAGAATAGGCTTTTTTTTCATTGTTATACGTCTATTAGGTCAATTGTATCCAAGTGTGTACAGTATATACAATGCGCACAAAGGGTGCAACTTAGGCAGCACTCCTTGATTATCAAGCTAGCTTGTAATAATAATAATAACCAACACCCACAATTAGGCTACCGCCCGGTGGCGAGCTCTCTCACCTCTCCCCTACCCGAACAAACTCCTCTTCCACGCCATTCCTGAACTTTGCAACCCCCCTCACAGATACCAATTCCTCCCGCAACACATTTCACTCCCTCACAAGCATAGACTGCCTACCCCACTCCATTCTCCTCCACACCCTCTGAAGCTTCTCACTGTTGTTTCCTCTCCCTCTTAACACCCCCTTACGTAACTGGCAGCGTAAACTTCCCCACCCTCCCTCTCCATCCTGACCAGACTTTCAACTTTCCTCATCCTCACCATCCTGCCCCTGTCTTCTCCACCTACCCATCTTGCTGCCCTTCTTTGCACGTTCTCTAGCTCTCGCACCTCCACCTCCACATAAGGGTCCCATACTGCTGCAGCAAATTCTAACATAGGTTGTACCATTGTGCCATATGCCTTCTCCTTCACCTCACTACTGACTCCCTTCAGCACCCTTCCGAACATATCCAAAGCCCTTCTTCCCTTTACAACCACCCTCTCTACCTGTTTTTTCCATCTGAGGTCTCCCTGCACAATCCCTAGACACCTATATTCTGCTGCCTTTTCTATCTCTTGCTCCTCCCATCTGTACATCACATTATTTCTTGTAAACCTCACTACCTTAGTTTTTCTCACATTTATCTTAATTTTATTCTCCATGGTCCACAACCATATCCTGTCAATATCTGCCTGCAAGTTTTCACCCCCTCCCGCTACTGTATACAATACACAATCATCTGCAAACAATCTTATTTTTCTCCTAATCCCCAAACCCATCNACCCCCTCCCGCTACTGTATACAATACACAATCATCTGCAAACAATCTTATTTTTCTCCTAATCCCCAAACCCATCATTTACCATTATGGTAAACAACAGAGGACCCAGCACGCTTCCCTTCGGCACCCCTGACGTAACCTCTCCTTCCTCCAATATTGCCTCCCCCCTTTCATCCTGTCTTCGCCCCATGCGGAAATCCCCAATCCATTCCACTACACACTTGTCCAATATCAGCTCNACCCCCTCCCGCTACTGTATACAATACACAATCATCTGCAAACAATCTTATTTTTCTCCTAATCCCCAAACCCATAATTTACCATTATGGTAAACAACAGAGGACCCAGCACGCTTCCCTTCGGCACCCCTGACGTAACCTCTCCTTCCTCCAATATTGCCTCCCCCCCTTTCATCCTGTCTTCGCCCCATGCGGAAATCCCCAATCCATTCCACTACACACTTGTCCAATATCAGCTCNCCCCCCTTTCATCCTGTCTTCGCCCCATGCGGAAATCCCCAATCCATTCCACTACACACTTGTCCAATATCAGCTCATCCACTTTCTTCATAGAAGTCCAATGGGGCACCTTATCAAATACCTTCTAAAGTCTATGAAGCAGCATCCAACTGCTTCCTCTCATCAACTGCCTGAGAGGAAGCAGGCTACATAAACAGTGGTAGGTATGCGTGAAAGTATTTTTAATTTAACTTAAGGTGTACACTATTATTGGAACTATTTCCATACGATACACTGCAAATTACGCGAAACCCCACTAAAATTCGTATTAAGTGTGATTAGTAATAACCATATATAACATTTGCAGGTACTATTTTCCCGAATTTCGGAAAAGTTGCCATTCTTTACGATTACCCAATTATACAGAATAACAGCGGGTCGAAAAATTGACAGAAAATACAGGAAAGAATTACAAACACAAACGTAGTACATACAATTTAGCAACATTGTCCAGACTAGAAAAGTCTTTACCATTATTTAAATTAATTTTGTCCTTTCGCTTACAAGCATGCACCCACGATTTCGCTAATTCTTCGTTCTTTGGGAAGCTATAATACTTTATGTTTTTTCCTTTAGTTTTCCTAGTATGATTCATGCATCCGTATACTGCACAACTTGGCATTTCAATTCGTTAATAACTCCTAAATGTCATTATACCTACAAAAATTATACGGTTTGTTTATACCTAAATGTTCCCTGCGTGACGTCACGCCAATAATCCTGGCCGTATTCCGATACTCTAAGATTTCACTGGCAATTATTTCAATAATTTAAGGAAATGTTCTGTCNCAATAATCCTGGCCGTATTCCGATACTCTAAGATTTCACTGGCAATTATTTCAATAATTTAAGGAAATGTTCTGTCACTGACAATTTTCTCTGCGCACAGCTAGGTGAATCCCAAAATCGCTTAAATCCAAAATCGAAAGGCAAAAAAACTCTATCAATACACACGTCGAATGTACACATAGCACCGCACCCCTAACGACAGACCCAAAAATCGGAACCGTCTCCGTATTGGAGGTTGACATGAACCAAGCGTCCACGAGTTCATTGTGCTACTCTGACTTCCGCAGTCANGAACCGTCTCCGTATTGGAGGTTGACATGAACCAAGCGTCCACGAGTTCCTTGTGCTACTCTGACTTCCGCAGTCACAATAATTACAAGCTACACCGGGCCGCACCAACCACATCAGGCCAAGAGTGCGTAGTGCGGGTCGACAAGAACGCAACGTGCACCTTGCCGACAAGGATTACGCAACTCAAGAGACCATCCTACTCATGTATTACAAGATGTAACTCTTTAAATAAATGGGTAGGCTATTCGAAAGGGTGTTTACCTCAAAGCCACAGCCGTTGGGCACACTGGCAATTGGTCGTTCCGTCCTTGCAGCTCGCGCAGCTAAAATGGAACTAGTGCCACCCATGCATACATGGCAGGGAATGATAGGAGCCAGCGATACACAGTTCGAAACACTGGGGCCATCAGCTTCCGAGTACATGACAAATCTAACCTGGCGGAATCATGTGACACCCGCCAAATTTCAGACACTCCCAAACTTTTCCGACCAGACAGCTGAAGACGCACGCACGTTCCTCAAAGAGTGCACTACCCGATTAAAACGGTAAGGGGTTAGCGAGGAAGAGTGGGCGAGTATCATCGGGAACCAACTACTCGGGTTAGCGAAAGAATGGTGGGTAGTCCACTACAGAATACGACATGTCCTGGGGACAATTCGTACGCAAATTTAATGCTAGATATTCGAACACATATACCACGTTAAAACAACTGGTTACCCTGTTTACTGAGGAAGAAGGTGCCAATGAAGACCTGGACATATTCATAAGTCGAAAGTTAAGTCTAGCCGACATACGTTATCTACATCATCCGGAGGAAGACGAGCTTAAAACGATCGTGGTAATGGTGAGACACGAATATCGACCGGAACACACTTCCTAAGAACAGCCTTGAGTGTAGCACAAGACACGGAGAAGCGTAGGGCGGAAAATTTTGATGCGCGCAGCAAAGGCGGGTGGACAGAGGTATGGAGCAATAATGTGGACACCCGGACGTCCAAAGGGAAGAGTGGCATAAGGGAATATCCTAAAATATGGGACGTCAATAGTGGGAAGGGCCCACCAAACCTGCCTCGCTGTCGCATATGCAAGGCCGAACAATATCACTGGCACACAATGTGCCCAAGCTTGGCCAATGAACCACAGGGAAACAACCAAGCAGAGTAGAGCAAATTGGGGCCTCCCTCTCCACCATTGTCGGGACCAGAACTCCCGAAACTACCAATAACAAACAGATCCATCATTACCTAGGCCAGGTTGGCTCCGCCAGTGATCAGCTGATCAGAATACCCATATGCTTGGATGATATCGTCGCCTTAATCGCTACGACCGCGTCTCATAACTTCGTGTGGGCGGAGTTAACAGGCCAACAGGGACAAATAAATCGTACAATTGGCCACATTGAACGGGACCACCATATTTTTGGGTGAGATCTAAGTGAAAATACATATTTATGACTCTTTTATGGACATCATCGCCCTCGTCTCCGACGAGATACGAGAGTATCTGTTTCTAGGAGTGCCGTGGCTAAGACAACACAATGTCATTATTGAAATCGCAATGTACCGCATTCACATCGGTTTGACTGAACGGCAAATTATTTAAAACCTAGGGTATCGCAGAGAAAACAGCAAAAAATCTGTCCAACTAGACACGTTCGACCGTGCCGTACCCGCATTACATAAGGACACGGACCAGCAAGTCCTGACCGAACGACAGGGCGTATTTGCCGTGGCAGACCTCCCTTTAAAGAACAAGCATGGCAGAACATGCGATACCACTCACTAATGTTGGAATGCTTTGGTCCGCCCCTCATGATTATGATCCTTATTACCTGAGGATCATTAATAAACAAATCGAGGAAATGTTTAGGAATGGGGTAATAGAATCATTGGAAAGCTATTACAACTCAGCTATCACTCTGGCCCCCAAGAAAGACAGGAGCTGAATGTTTTGCGTGGACTTTGACGTGAACCAGGCGACACTGGTACCTTTGTGCCCACTGTGACTGCCACCGTAGTGTCCTCCACTCCAGATGCACCACACCAGCGGGCATGTGTGCAAGCGATAGTGTATTCAGTGTCTATCAAGTATATTTGTCCATGTGTGATAGTGCACCAGTGTCATTAATTTAACCAGTGTCAGTAATTATTCAGAGCTTAAAAATATAATCATTATTATTTATCGATCGGAGCGCATCAGTACAGTTATTTAGGGTTATATGTATTTATTCAGTATTTATGTATACCATATTTCTCGTGTGTCAAGACAGGCATCACATCCATAGCCAGCCAGGGACATGTGACATTATTAAGTTGGCAACACAGTGGCTGCTGCAATACTTATATTTAATATTAATATAACCCTGATTTATTGTGTAACTGTTCAAGGGTAATTGTTTTTTATTATGTAAATTGTATAGGGTAATTGTGTTTGATTATGTTTATATAAGGTATATCATTTTTACATCTCATTAGCATTTTAAAGTCGTATTTGTGTTTCATCTTTCCACCGCCAGGTGTCGGTCAAGCTTAGGTAGCGCGAGCCGGCGCATTTCTCAGTCTAGTCGGTTTCATCATTTCAACGCGGCCGGACGTGGTAAGTCTCTCGCTTCACAAGAACTTCGGTGCTAGCCCCTAAGGCTGCAACCTCACTCAGCAATCGTATCATCACATCATCCACGAAATAACTAGTATTTTTATGTTACATCGCACCGAGGAGAAAGCAGCGTCAAGCGCCTTAATTAATTATAATCCAGTAGGGAGTTACATTGTATGACCACGCGGTCACCACATGTTTGTTCGAAGTGTTCAATAAAATAATCATATTTCAGATAAAACGTGAGTGCGTTCATTAATTCAGGTGTGCGCAGCGGCCATACAGCTCGCAATTTCATAGTATCTGACGGTGTGTTACCACGAGTCCCTAGGGTGAGAAACCACGACCCTATTTCATTGCTCAACCTTGAGCTGGCGCCTGGCACATACACAACTCGAGGGACACAGAGCGCCAAAAGTCTCCCTTCGACAAGGGACGTACCTGGCGCACGTCAACTTTCACCCTCTCAACCAAGTGAACGAAAGTGCTCCCCCACCCCTAATCAGTGTAAACTCTGCACTAAACCAGTTAGGGGACGCCAAGGTCTTATATTCCCTTGAACTAAAAAAGGTCCAGTACGACACAAAGACCCCAAGACTTAATTCACGGTGCCTGACAGCCACAGTTTTCTATTTTGCGCAATGCCTTTTGTTTTGAAATGCGCCTCTCCACCTTCCAAAGCATGATAGTCCGCATCCTGGATGGTCTGATAGGAGAGTGTACGATCGCATTCCTAGACGATGTTGTTATCTGGTAAAAAAAAGTGGGANAAAAAAGGTCCAGTACGACACAAAGACCCCAAGACTTAATTCACGGTGCCTGACAGCCACAGTTTTCTATTTTGCGCAATGCCTTTTGTTTTGAAATGCGCCTCTCCACCTTCCAAAGCATGATAGTCTGCATCCTGGATGGTCTGATAGGAGAGTGTACGATCGCATTCCTAGACGATGTTGTTATCTGGTAAAAAAAAGTGGGAAGAACACATACAACACGTATCGCTCGTTTTGGAGCGACTGGCTATCAATGGGTTAACATGTGCCAATGGAAAATGTCATATAGGGAAAATATGTCGTCTATACCTGGACAAAGTCGGTATCCAGCCCAACCACTAACAATTGAGGCAAATTCAAGACTATCTCACACCCAACACGTGCAATTGCCTGCGAAAATGTTTCGTGCTTATAAACTGGTTAAGGCACTACATAGAAGACTTCGCCAATATAACAGCCCCACTACCTGCCCTGTTGTTAACACAACGGTGTTTCCAATTCAATGATGACCCCAAAATGTGTTCGAAGAAATCACACACAGATTCCAACAGTGCGAAATACTGTCCCATTTAGACCCCCCCCCCCC